>AWWV01009601.1:0-64966 GCA_001974805.1 Corchorus capsularis | reverse complement strand
GATGAACTAAATCTGCAAGATGCACAGAGTCAGTTGAAGTAATAAAATCCTAGAGTATTCCAGGAGTCGAACCCACAGGGAACAATTTATTTCTACTAAAATTAATTCTATCAGAGAAGGAAATTTTGAGAAATTATCAAAACAAGTTAAAATTAAAAACAATGAAATTATAAAAGCAGGGAATTAAATAAGATGTGAGGACAATAATTGGAAAGCTTAGGGTTTCAGGTTTCACCTAATTGGGAAATTACTACTCAACTTATGAACTAATTTGATGCAAAGCTAGAATAGAATCACACTTAATTACCTAATGCGCTCCGTCAAGTCTACACAGGAATATCTAACCAATTAGATTCACTATCCGTCGATGTCAACCTAATTAACTAGATTCATTAAGAACAAGTAATTATTCACCTATCAAATTAGCCTAAGATTCATGTCTGATCCAGCCTAATTTGTCTATTTTCCTAGTGCACAGATTATGCTTCTCCTGTCAGTTCATCACACAATCCCTAAAACAATCTATATGTTGATCAGGCATATAAATCTCATAAAGAACAAGGAAAATAAATCTAACTTGAAGGGAAAACAATTTCAATTCATAAATCAAGCAATAATTCCCAATTGGCTACACCTTAAACCCTAATTAAGAATTTAGCTACTCATGCTCATGAAAATAAAAACATAAATTATAAAATAAATAAAGAACATGAGAGAGGAAGAAAAACTCCCTAAAATTGTCTTCAAGAAAGTGGAAGAGAATTGTCTCCAAAAAATCCCCCTTATTCTAAGTACAAAGCCTCCCTTTATATAGGGGTTGAAATTCTAAACCTAAAAGAAATAGGAAAAATAAAATAAAGATTACAAATAATTAATAAATCCTAAAGGGGCTAGGAATAAGTGGAATATGACTTTAATTGGCCCAAGGAGAAAAATTCGTCAAAATCGGGTCCAGATCGCATCACCCGCGCGCGTCTAAGTTCTGCCCGCGTGCGGCTTGTTCCAGGAGATTTTGCGCGTCTGAAATTGGGCTTACCCGCACGCGGCTAAGGGTTGATCCGCGCGCGGCCTACCCCAGAAACTCTTCACGCATTTTTCCAATTTGTCTTGCTAAATTCCCTCTTCATGCTTTTAACTTCTATTTTCCTTCAATTTGATTCTTTTTCTTCACAAAGTCTTCAATTACACCTATGGAACAAAACCAAAGGAAATTAAGCACCAAATAATCAAAATTGATAAAATAAACACCAAAATAAACACCAATAATTATGTAAATTATGCACTTATCAAATTCCCCCACACTTGTTCTTGCTAGTCCCTTAGCAAGCTAAACTAAAACTAAACCTAAAACATGATATTGATTCCACTTTTGTAGGTGTACGGCGGCACTTAGCACGTGACGCAAGCCTTTAAACCTTTAATCGAAGACATTAAAGGAGGAGTTATAGTCTCCTGAGGGTTTACTTAACTAGAACGACACCCACAAACATTGCTACATATGCAAGTTAGTTCCAAAAACAATTTAAGAAAACAATTTTCAAAAATAATTTAAGGTAGGCTTCAAACTTCAAAGTGTTGGATACTTCTCAAAACAAGTCATTATCTAACAAAATTAAAGCACAAATGGTTAGTTCATCATCCAAATCATTTGCCTCAAAAGAGTAATAAGAAAACAATTTTGAAGAGTTACTTACCATAGACTTGTATCTCATCTACATCTCCACTACAACCATATCAAACCACAAACCAAATATATATGCATGTGTATGAGTCGAAAGGTCTTTAAAACGGTTGTAATGGAGCCAAGGGACAATGAGTTTAAGAAAGAAAGGATAAGGAAAATCAAAGTATTCAAGAATTTAGTAGAACATAACCAAGATGGACTCAAATTAATCAAAATGAAGCACAATTAATCCATCAGATCATCAAGAGCTTATTTAATCTTGTAATAGCTCCTCCTTCATCACAACTCCACAAATTCTTCTAAATTTCCTATCTTTCTTGAAGAAAATAGTGCCTATTTCTTTTGGAGTGTTCCATTTTTTTTTCACTTTTTTTTTTCACTTTTTTTTTTCCTTTTTTTTTTCATTTTCCAGAGGGACAATGTCTTAGACATCTTTTCTCCCCTTTTAATTTGGAAACTACTCACTTACAACAATTTTTAAGGCACTTCACTATCCACCAACCCATTTTCACATTCCACTAGTTTCCCCCACACTTATTTTGATCTCAATCTTTCTTCACCAAACAACAAGATCATTAAGCACTAAGAATCAAAATCAACAATAAGACTCAAGAAATTTAGCCTCCCACCATCCATTAGAACAAAAAAAAAATCAACAAGTTATGCTCTTACTAATTCATGAATAAGGGTAGAACTTGTTTTTCAGGTTCAGGGTTCTTTGGGATAATGTGGTTAATCAAAGAAAAAGACTAAATATATTCAATAAAGGCAACAAAGGGGCTACTAGTGATAATGTAAAAAGGGTAGGCATTTTAAGGCACTAACGATCCAAACAAACGCCTTAGTCATCCCCATACACAATACATATACATTCCAAACCAATCATACCACAATCCAATTAGTCTCGAAGAGATTCGACACAAGTTCTAGAAGTAGCAAAAACCAAATTTTGTACCCAATTGACAAGCATCATCTTCATTTGACAAACTTTGGCAACCATTTGCAAGAGTAGTTAAAATAATAACACTATTGATGATATCCAACTCTAGAAATTTTTAACCAAAGACCAAAAACAAATTTTTGAAAGTGGGTACAAAATTGTCTTCAAGAAAGTGGAAGAGAATTGTCTCCAAAAAATCCCCCCTATTCTAAGTACAAAGCCTCCCTTTATATAAGGGTTGAAATTCTAAACCTAAAAGAAATAGGAAAAATAAAATAAAGATTACAAATAATTAATAAATCCTAAAGGGGCTAGGAATAAGTGGAATATGACTTTAATTGGCCAAAAATTCGTAGAAAATAATTATTGGTTGAAAATAGGTGAAACCCCATTAAAAATAGGAGAAAAATTCGTCAAAATCGGGTCCAGATCGCATCACCCGCGCGCGTCCAAGTTCTGCCCGCGCGCGGCTTGTTCCAGGAGATTTTACGCGTCTGAAATTGGGCTTACCCGCGCACGGCTAAGGGTTGATCCGCGCGCGGCCTACCCCCGAAACTCTTCACGCATTTTTCCAATTTCAATTTGTCTTGCTAAATTCCCTCTTCATGCTTTTAACTTCTATTTTCCTTCAATTTGATTCCTTTTCTTCACAAAGTCTTCAATTACACCTATGGAACAAAACCAAAGGAAATTAAGCACCAAATAATCAAAATTGATAAAATAAACACCAATAATTATGTAAATTATTCACTTATCAGTTAGCCTCGTCGAACACGGCAGCAGCCAGGGGCACAATATTCATGGAGCACATGGCGAAGCCACGGACGCCCGCCCAGGCACAAGCAATGATGATCGACGGAGCGGGACCGTGCTGGATGGACGAGATAGTGCAATACCTAAAGGGAACCAGCCCCCCAGCGGACAACAAAACCATGGCGGCATGGCAACGACGTTCATCCCGGTACATCTTGATCGATGACGTTCTGTACAAGAAGTCATTCACGACGCCGCTCCTGAGGTGCTTTTCCCCACCAGAAGCAAGAGAGGTCCTTAAGGACATTCATCAAGGAAGTTGTGGTCATCACATAGGCGGCAGATCACTCGCCCAGAAAGCACTAAAGCAGGGATACTATTGGCCAACCATGAAGAACGACGCAACGGATTTCGTCAGAAGATGCGACAAGTGCCAAAAGTTTGCCAAAATCCCGAGTGCGCGGGCAGAGGAGCTGAATGTCATCGTTGCCCCGTGGCCGTTCGCCATGTGGGGATTAGATTTGATCGGCCCCTTTCCACTGGCAACGGGTAAGAGAAAGTTCGCGATCGTCGCCTGCGATTATTTTACCAAATGGGTGGAGGCTAAACCCCTAGCCAGCATCACGAGATTTGAGGTAGAAAAGTTCCTATGGCAGAACATACTATGCAGATTCGGCGTGCCCCACGTTATCGTTTCGGACAACGGCCTCCAGTTGCAGGCAAAGCACATTCAGACCTTTTGTAGAAAGAATAAGATAGCTCTGGTAGCAAGCTCTGTCGTACACCCTAAGACGAATGGGCAAGTGGAGGCGACGAATGGGAAGATACTCGCAGCCCTTAAGAAGAAGCTCGGAGAGGCAAAAGGGAAGTGGCCAGAGGCACTCCCAGGCGTCCTGTGGGGAATCCGAACGACGAGCCACACTAGGACAGGCGAGACGCCTTTCAACTTGGCGTTCGGAACAGAAGCAGTGATTCCGGTGGAAGCATGCATACACACTTTCAGAACATCACATTTCTCTCCACAAAGCAACAAGGACGAGTTGCGCACAAATTTAGACTTGCTCAAAGAGACAAGGTTGACGGCCCAACTCCGTCAGGTGAACAGGTCAATGCAAGTAAGCAGATACTACAACAAGAGAGTTCATCAGAGACAGTTCCAAACGGGACACCTGGTTCTCCGAAACTGCGAAGCCAGTGTGCCTACATCCGAGCGAAAGAAGCTTTCCCCAAACTGGGAGAGACCGTATAAAGTCGAGCGGGTGATAGGCCGAGGAGCATATAAACTGAGAGACCTGGACGGCCGATAGATTCCCCGAACGTGGAACGCGATTCACTTGAAAAAGTACTATCAATAGCTGTATTTGATCCCTGTACGGTATTCATTCGAATGAGATCGTTAATGAGAATCCCTTTAAGCAAAATCTCATGAAAAATCTAAGCGAGGTCGAACGTCCAAGCAGACGTCACCCGCAGACGGCTGAGCGCCTAGACTGGCGCCCCCGTATAACTATAAGCGAGGTCGAACGTCCAAGCAGGCGTCACCCGCGGACCGCTGAGCGCCTCGACTGGCGCCCCCGTATAACTCTAAGCGAGGTCGAACGTCCAAGCAGACGTCACCCGCAGACGGCTGAGCGCTTAGACTGGCGCCCCCGTATAACTCTAAGCGAGGTCGAACGTCCAAGCAGACGTCACCCGCAGACGGCTGAGCGCCTAGACTGGCGCCCCCGTATAACTATAAGCGAGGTCGAACGTCCAAGCAGACGTCACCCACAGACGACTGAGCACCTAGATGGGTGCTCCCAGTATAACTCCAAATTCGGTCGAATGTCCAAACAGACACCTTCGCGGACCATAAAGTAATACACAATTGACGGAAATAAATTTGACGACTAACCCACGCGGCGACCGTAAGACGCAAATTATTATTGGGCTAATCAAATATTGGGAGTTTAAGGAAAACAACAAATTGTTCAAACGACCCATAGGTCGAACGTCACACACGACAAACGAGGATTATTTACACATCAGATGGTTCAAAGGGGCAAATGCCACAAACGGCATGATGAAAAATAAAACGAAAGCTACTTCTCTTTTCTCCTCTTGCTCCCGCGGGCATGACGATCCACATCCCTCCCGGACATACGCTTGAAAAGGACACGGTGATCCTCTTCGAACTCATCACCATCGGCGGCCGCGTCCTTCGAGACAGGAGCCTGTGCCGCTTGACTGGAATCGCCGAACTCCGGAAGTACCAAGGGAGGAGCTGGCTCAGGAGAGGGATAGTTGTCGGGAACTTCCTCCTTGTCGAACGGAATGCCCGCGAAGTCAGAAAAGCCTTTATACTTATGGATCATGTGGAGTGCAGAATCCCTCAATTTTTCCTTCTCATAGACGATCTGCGCATAGCACCCGGCATTCTCATGTTCCAGCTCGGCTATCCTGATCTAAGACAAAATGGAAACGTCCGTCAAAGGCCGAATTGACAGAACGACGAAACCGAGATACAGGATAAGTACCTTGAGTTTCCTCTCCTCAGCTTCCCTGCGCTGGAGCTCGGAGCGATGGTCGTCTCGCTCGCGACGGAGCGTCCTGTCTGTCTCCTTGTATTTCGCCTTCAGCTCCTTAAGCTTGTCCCCTAGATCGCTGACCTCCTGCAAGGCATTGTCCCTCTCCCGAGCCAAGGCCTGTGCTTGGTTGACGTTTTGTGCCGGCATACGCTCGTCGATCAGACGAGCCAAACTAGGAGCCATAGAACGGAAGTTTTCCTCGTACTCAGCGAAGTTCACCCGGGCAGCAAAGAGGTTCTGAAGAAAAGGAAAGGGTAGGAAAATGATCGCACAGATAATGCAAATGGCATCAACAGTTAACGAACGAACGTAGACGAACAGACACATACCTTCATAGTAGCGGCGAGGGCGAAGACAGATCGCTCCATACCCCTAGACCTCTCACGGCCTCGTAGTCGGAGGGGCTGCCGAATGACATACCATGGCAAAAGAAATTAGCCAAAAGGTCGAGCAGCGAGTTCGGAGTGGCATCCTGGTCCCTGTGCACCCAGTCGCCGAATCCGCCCCCAGAGAAGATGCCCGACGAGAACATCGAAGGAGCGCCTACCGGAGCGGAGGGTTGACCCACCCGCGAACCCTCAGGAACAATGATCGTCGAAGGCACTCGGGGAATGACCCTGAGTGGAAGAATAGGGTTGCTCGCAGGAACGGTGGGCCTGTAGGTGGCGCCAGCCTGGTGAACAGGAGTCCCACCAACTTGGACCTGCCTTTGACGAGTCTCCGCCGCCCTACGTTGAGCCTCGGCCAGCTTCTGTGGATTTATGGCTTGTGAGGAAGTGCCAGAACCTGCACGCAAAAAGCGTTCGTCAGCTACGCTCAGCAAAGAGCGCCAACCCCAAAGCGTGGTCAATGAAACTAGTTAGACACCATCGGGCGAGTCTGAGGTCGAGGAGGAGCGATCGCCTTGATGCCGAACACGAGCCAGTTCAAGAGCTCGTAATGTCATCATGTCTTTACCTGCACCACGGCGACTGGCGGGTTGAGGCGTCGAGGGAGCCACTTCATCCGTCCATTCAGTACCAGCCCAAACACAAGGGTCATACTCAACTACCTCGAAAGACCTATTCGAATTAGGAGAAGGAATGTACGTCGGAGGGCGACCCCTGACGTTCACAATGATGAACCGTTCTACCTCCCTCACCTACCCGTCATCTTCAACCGTTTCGTAGATAGGCAATGGCGAACACAGCTCCAAAGCGACGTCCGTGGGACGTAGAGAAAGAGCAGGGTACGGATGGGGACCCAAACCAGCATGCACCAGACGGGACGCCAAGCCAACTTCCCTCCAATCGTAACGATGACGATCAAAATACTCCATTTGCATCTCCTCTTCAGGAGATAGGACGAACGCCTGAGCATTAATCACTTGACTGCTCACTTTCCGCCATCTCATCAATATGGGCCAATTCTGACCAGCAGGACGCTGGATGCCGAAAAACTGTTTTTTCCAATCCCTCCAGCTGGACGGTCCGGGAATGAACAAACCCCTTCCCGAATGACGTCTGTTGAAGCTGTACCACCCCTGAGAGTGAGACAGAGTGAAACAGTGACGGAAAAGGTTGACGCTCGGCTCCCAGCCCAAATATCTACAAATAGTGACATACCCAACGATCAGTAGCCACCCGTTCGGCGTTACCTGCGATGCACCAAGACCGTACGATTTCAACACCTCCCAATAGAACGGATGGCCAGGCAACCTAAAGCCAGCCTTGAACATAGCCCTATACAAAAAGACCCGTCTGGAGTTCCGACGAATGTGGAAGATCCGGTCCTCCTCTCGAGGGTAGAAGAATCTAAAGCTAGATTCGGTCCCCAAGCCGAACCTGCAAGCCGCTGCCAAAGCAGCCTTCCGGGAAAGTTGAGCACCAGGAGTGTTCGGACCCCGTATGTACATGGACAAAGTTTCGGCGGGAATCGGAAAATGCCTCGCCGGTTCGGCATTATACCTAACAAATCGGTCTTCCTCAACCACATTAGCTGAACTAGCCAAACTACCAGAAGAGGACCTCTCTTCGTTCGACCCAGCTACTGCGATCGGCCCACCTGATCCACCAACAACGTTCGCGCCACTCCCGGGGGCTTCGGGAACCCTTACCATGACTCCAGGAGCGATCTCGACTGTCGGTGTCGACATGACGTTTTTAACCATCTCTCTAAAGTCAATAAACTCCTCTGCAGGTAGTGTTTGGACAGGCCCAGCCAAGGGCAAAGCAGACCCAACCTCAGCAAGTGGTAAACCCTGACGTCTGGGCACTAAACCCCCGCTCTCCGTGCTGCCCGACTTGGACTCGGCCTCAGCAGAACCGCCCGAGCTGTCGTTCATGGCCGTCCCCTCAGACGGTAGTGATATCGACACCTCCTCAGACTCAGACATACTCACAGAAGGAACTCTTAAACCTAAAATCAAAACACTTAATCCAAAAAACCAAAACGCCCAGTTAACTCACCAAACTCGGAAGGCAAGACTAAGGAAGGGATCTCTTCGATGTCGGTCGTCTCAGTTAACCCAAAATCACTGGAAGAGTCGGTATCCGAAAGGTCGATCGGATGGGCGGGACCCCCGGGATTAGCCGTCGGTCGTAGCAAGGAAATCGACGCTGTGCAAGAGGAACAATCCGAACCAGGTAAGACCGGATTCCTACAAAAAGGGACAGAATAAAAGGACGAACGACAGATAAAGCGGTATATCAAGATAAAACACTTCAAAGAAAGGCAACTAAGAAACTTACCACTCCTTACACCAAGATTTGGAGGAAAGATCGGACGAGCGAGAAAAAGGGAAGGGTAGCTGGGAAAACAAAGAGCAGACGAGCGTAAGAGAATAATTAGGAAACAGTGAGGAAATGGCAGAGGCAAGGGGTTCTCACCCTATTTATACCAAGGGAACGCGCTAGAGGGGGAGGCCAACGGACAGTAACCGTCCCGAACCCGCCGAGGACACGCGGCGAAACCCGATTGGTCCGCCAATAAATGCAACCGTCAGCCCGCCAAAATTCGAAATTTGAATTTCAAAAATTTGAAATTCGAATCCAAAAAAAAAACTGTACGAAAATCCAGAACCGAAGAAATCAACACAAAAACCGGAAGCCGTTAGCAAGAACCAGGTAGAGAGTTAAGTCAGACGATCAACACCTGACTGTCGTCAGAAGAACAAGGAACTTCAACAACCTCGACGGTGACCTCGATCGTCAGAATACCAACCCACCTCTCAACTTCATGTATCTTAGCCGTTCAGGCGGCCACTGTATGACCCCCCTCACGCCTGGGGGGCAATTGTTAGTACCTCCTGTACTACACTTGCCTAGACGAACGTCAGGCCTGACAACACTCAGCGGAACAAGTTCACGACCCGGATCCGACCCGGGGCCAATAACAATATCCGTACAACGTCCGTACCATCCGTCAGCACACACCATGGTATCTATATAAAGGGTAACCCCTCATTTATTAGAGATATGGAAAAACTCTAGACTTTGAACTCTAAAATCCTCTCAACCCTTTTGAGGATTCGACCTTGACTTGACCGTCGGAGTGCTAACGCGGGATTCCATCCCCGCACCCCGAGGTGTTCTATCCTGTGCAGGTCGACGAACTCAAGGTCTCAGAGGCTCAAGACCACGGTCTAAGCAAATCGTCATTGTTGAGCAAATCGCCCTCAACAATTTTGCGCCGTCTGTGGGAACCCGAGCACAAAGCTAGTTCTCTCCCAAACAACTTACTTCGATCCTCTCATTTGCTCCCATATGGCTGCATATATCAGTCAAACGAGTAGTGAATACCACTTTGGAACCATTTTCTTCATTGGGCAAAGGTACCCCTACTTTGATCAAATCCACATGTTCCCATATGTCATCTAAAAACAGAACAAACTTCTTCCTATCAAAATACGATGGATATCTTGAGATTTCTTATTAAATGATTTATAGTTCCAAGACTCCATCAGAAAACGTAATTCCTCCCCAATCTTAGCCTGGACATTTTCAGTGGTGTGATCTTTAGAGACCACTATCCAAATTATAGCATCATAACAATCTTGCACATCGTTGCTCAACAGCTTGTTGTACATTTGGGTCAAGAGTGTTGTTTTTCCAACTCCGCCAAGGCCATATAAGCCGATCATTCCCACCTCTTTTCGTTCGAGCAAGCTGCAGACTTTGATGAAAGTTGATTCCAAGCCAACAGTGGGTGCAGCAGGTCTGACAATATCCACCGCAGCTTCAAGTTCGTTTTGAGAAGCAACCTGCTCGAAAACTCCTTAATTCTTTAGAGTTTAGAGCAACTATTTCTTCAAGTTTTGTAGCCACCTCTCGACCAAACTTGTAGCTAGAGATGTAGTTCATGGAAAAACAACCAGCTAAACATAATTTCTCAATTTGTTGAGGGCCTCCTCGTATCAATTCCTCAACTTCCGGTATCATGGTTCCCGCCCTGTTAACCCAGATGGCCAGATCAGTTGGACTTCGTTGAGACACCTCATATGTTGTTGTTGAGCAGAAACAATCCTCTGATTGACATCCCTTCGAGCTGTTAGTTTCTGCAGTTCCACGTCGAGAACTTTAAGATTAGCTTCAAGCTTACATGTGTAACTTGCTTGGCCAACAACACAATCCTAGCAACGGGAGAGTGTATCTGCCGTAGAGATTGAGACTGAACACAAATTTCCCATTGGTATTTGAATTTGAGGAGAAATTATTCTTGGCTCTGGATGAGTAAGGAAAAAATAAAACCCGAATATGGTGAGTTTAATGAATTGATGAATCATGAATGCATCTAAAGGCAGATCCAATGCATGTTCTGGGAAAATAAACAGAGTGGGGGAAAGAATAGCTTGATTAAAGTCAACGCATATCAATCATAAAAGGACAAACATTTTGAAGGTAAAGCGAAGAAAGAAAGAAACTACCGATGATTATGAACGTGATGACAATTATTGGGTTGGTTTGATCTTTTCAAGTGCTCTGGAGGGCCTCTTTGTATCAATTCTTCAACTTCTGCTATCATAATTCCTGCACTCTCAAGCCAGAGTAGGACCTCGTTGAGACACCTCATATGTTGTTGTTGAGCATAGACAACCCTCTGATTCACATCATCCCTTCGAGCTGTTAGTTTCTTCAGTTCCATGTTGAGAGATTTGAGATTTTGTTCAAGCTTACAAGTGTAACTTGCTTGGCCAACAACACAATCCCAACAACGAGAGAGTGCGGCCTCTGTACAGATTGTGACTGAAAACAAATTTCCCATTGGTGATTGGATGAGATGAATAAGAAAAATGAAAACTGAATGTTGGGTTTAAGTTTGATGAGAAATTAATTAGACTTGGCTCAGGATGGTGGTGGGTTTGAATTTGGGGAGAAATTATTCTTGGCTCTGGATGAATAAGAGAAAAATAAGAACCAAAATATGGTGAGTATGATGGATTAAGGAATGTATCTAAAGGCAGATCCAATGCAAGTTCTGGGAAAATAAACAGTGTGGGGAAACAATACCTAGATTAAAGTCAACGCGTATCAATCATAAAAGGACAAACATGTCGAAGGTAAAGCGAAGAAAGAAAGAAATTACCAATGATTACGAACATGATGACGTTGGTTTGATCTTTTCAAGTGCTCTGGTTATAAAAAGAAAGAGTCGCAATTATTACCTACTCCTGAATAAAAAAAAAAAATTTGTTCGTCACACCTTCTTACCTACTCTTTAATATATATAAGAAATTCAGGCATCATAAGCTTCCTTTTTGCTCAAGATTCCCTAGAGTGTGTTTTTGTCTTGATATATATCACTATGGATGCTGTATGTGTTCATTAAATTGTTGTAAATTGTAATGAAGGGTATAGTAATATTGGCACTAACTTCTTCTTGTTTTTTTTTTTTTTGTTTTATATTAAGTTTTAGCAAATCAACGACAGGTTTCTGCAGGTAAAATTTCTTTGTCCCTTCATGACTTTGCTATAATTCTCATTTGGCTTCATTTTACTTGGTTGGTTTGGTCTTTCACATCTGGTTGTGATAAAACATAATTGCATCGGAATTTAGCTCTGCTTACTTTCTAAAATGCAAGTTCTATTCTGTTTCCCAATGAAATTTCAGATGAGATTATTACAGTTTATGAAACTACAAAGTTATTTCAAGGCAATGAAGGCCTATCATCAGAAATTCTTCTACCATGGGAGTTGCTTGCTTAGTCCTTCCACCCTCCCTTATCATCTCCTCCCTTTTCCACAACACCATACAGACAGAGATCTTAGATTTGGAGCCAGAACAAGCCACATCATATCCCTCAATTTCCCACAATCTTGTAAAGACACATATTCCAGTGAGTGAAAGCAAAGAGTATTAATGGTTGGAAAGAGCGGTGAAGATTCTGACATTCTCCCTTCCCCTCTTTCTCTCTCTATCTCTATCTTCATCTCTTCCACCCTTTCACAATCATAAAGCCCTAGATGCTTTACAGACTTGATATTTGCTAAACATAAAACATTAAATACCTCGGTCTCGCTAAAATTGAAAAGGCTTAGTTGTTCAATGCACCTTTGTAGGTTGGGAATCTCAAAAGTCGTTGAAGAGCAAAAGCACCTTTCATTTCTATGCGAATCTCATTCAATTGTTGCAAGCTCCCCAATTCCTCTATTAAACCTCTTTCTTCCTCAACACCAATCCACACTTTGCCTTCGTCCACTGATATGCTCAATAGTCTAAATACTTGCATCTTTTTGAAGCTAGATATCAATCCATGTGGGATTCTGACAACATCCTCCATCCAGCACAAGTCCAAACATTTTAGTTTTGTTAAACTCTTAAGCTCCATTGGCAACTCTTCAATCCTTGTCCATGATAGATCAAGACATTCTAGTGAAACTAAATATGAAATTCCTTTTGGCAACACTTTTAGATATGAACAATTTGACAAGTTTAGAACTCTCAGATTGGACATATACCTGAAGAAGCCATTTTCACTCCTACACAAATCTATGTTGTTGTCCTCGAGAAATAAAGTTTGAAGATTAGGACATGTAGGTGTTGATGTGAGGCATTCAATTTGGTTTTTCATGAAAGACACTCTTCTTACACCTTGCCATCTTCCAACTTCTGGTGCTTCAGTTAGTTGAAGCCCTGCCTGTACATAAAATCTCTTCTTTGTTGCTTCACACTCACATGAAATCCACAATGCCATGTCACGAATCACATCATGCATCTTCACATATTCTTCATAAGGAATTCTACCTTTAGTTTGTTCTAACAAACTAGCATTAATAAGAGAATCAATAATGTGATGCCCTTGCAAACGAGCTTTACTTATGCTCTCAAACTCATCCAACAACCCCTCACAAAACCAATACTCGATTAAACTACTCTTTGCAATAGGATGATCTTCCGGATACAAACAACAATACAAGAGACAAGATCTCATTGTGTCGGAAGACGAGTTATCGTAACTGAATTTTAAAACCGGATATAACTCTCTTGCTGTTTTTGCAAATTTATGTGCTGAATTCTTTAACACATCAATAGCATATTTCCATGATGCGGGTGACTTCTTACCTGTCATCGCTCGACCAATTACGATTAATGCAAGAGGCAATCTAGGACACTCTGCAGCAACCACTTTGGCAAGCACTCGAATCTCTGGATGGCTATCGACCGTGTCTTCTCCAACCTTTTGTTGAAATAATGCCCATGCTTCATTCTCTTCCAAACACCTTACTTCGATCTTCTCCTTGGCTTCCATTTCACCTCACACATCTAACATACGAGTAGTGAATACTACTTTGGAACCATTTTGTTGGCTTGGGTAAGGCACTCCTATTTTTATCAAATCCACTTGTTCCCATATGTCATCTAGAAACAGAACAAACTTCTTTCTACCCAAATTAATAAGAATTTCTCTCTGCCCGTGGACGTAGATCAAATTGATCGAACCAGGTAAAATCTTCTTGTTCTTATTTATTGTTTTAGACTAGTTTAATCGCAACAGATGCTTTATGTGTTCATTCAATTGTTGTATATCGTAATGAAGGGCATAGTAATGGCACTAACTTCTTCTTGGGGTTTTTTTTTTCCTTTTCTTTTTACATTAAATCTTAACAAATCGCCTATACCATTTCTTCCAAATCTGGTCTAACTATAATTGCCTAGCTTCTAATAGTGTAAATACAACTCTAGCTAAATGTTTGCTGGTTTAGGGGGATTGCAGAATTGCATTGGAATTTAGCTCTGTTTACTTTCTAAAATGCAAGTTCTGTTCTGTTTCTCTAGAAAGGCAAGCAGATAAAATTTTCCCACTGTAATTTGAGATGAGATTATTTACAGTTCATGAAAATACAAAGTTATGTCATGCCTACCATCAGAAATCCTACCATGGGAGTTGCTTGCTTAGTCCTTTCATGGCCACTTGTCAGCAACACAGCAAATTCTCCAACACCATGAAATCTACATTGCTGACAGAACAGAATTACAGTACATTGGAAATTTGCTCTGCTTACTTTACAAAATGCAATTTCTGTTTTGTTTCTCTGAAAAGGCAAGCAGGGTAGTTTTATGGTTGATTCTAAAGCCAAGTGATCTCTGGAATTCATTTCTGTCTTTAGAAATTTTGTTGTCTATCTTTGCTTTAATTCTCTTTTGGGATCATTTTACTTGTTTGGGTCATTCACCTTGTATTTTCTGACATTTTACATCTGGCTGTATGAATTATGATGAGTTGATCAAAGATTACAAGATAAATGAAAGATTTGTCAAAACAATTTGGAAACAGATAAGGCAATCACACAGGAAAAATTACAAAGTAGTAACAATTAAATTGAGAGGACTAAGACAAAGAAACAGTACATACCTAAACAACAAAAAGAAGAAAATAAAATGAAAAACAGCACAGGGGTAATTGATCCACACTTGCAATCTTCATAATTTTTTGTGACTGACCAGTTGGGCAAAACTGGTCTCATTATCAAACAAAACACACTTTGTGCAAGCCCCACCCAAACTCTAGTCAAATTCACTTTCATACTAATTAACCTGCGAAACAATAAGAAGACATTTTGTGTGGATTATAAGAATGAGAGAAGTGAAGAAAAGTAATTAATTAGTAAAAGCTAAAGCAGCAAATGAATGAAATGAATACATGAGAATAACTAAAAAATGCAGTTTACCACTATTCCATTGTTTGATTCAGGCTATGTTTAATTCCTTCTCCAAAATAGTTTTTATTATTATTATTTTTCTTATGATTAAGTGAGACATGAAAGCAGAATAGAGTTAGCCAACCCCACATGCATCTAAAAGCATACTCATTCACCATCTTAATTAGATACAATTAAACTAATGTGAAGTGAAATATTTTCATTCTTTAGTTTTATTTGTCAGATATGGGTAAAGATTAATTAAATACTTATGAAGAGATGAATTTTAAAGAGAATGGAACAAACAAATGTAGTTAACAGCGAAAGCAAGCATTTTGATGGTGAAAGACGAGCTTTGCTAGGCGCCCCGCCTAGTGCCACACAAAAATCTACTCCCTGACGTGTCAATCACACGTTAGGTCACATGTTATTATTTTATTGGTTCTAACACATCTTTTAAAAATCTTAATTTTTCTAAATCCTTAAAATAAAATTTTAATTTTAATTTGGGCTAAACTTAGTGAATTAGTTATATATTTTATTTCTAAACCCCTATAACAATAAGTTTTTAATTATGGAATTTACCCTTAAAATAAAAATAACATTTTAATATGAAACTAAACTTAGTGAAATTAGGGCTAAACTTACTCTTTTTTTTTTTTTGAGATATAGGGCTAAACTTACTAAAAAGAATAAAAAATAGAAAAAAAAAAAAGAGAAGACACGTAGCCTAATGTTGAAATTCTAGTGATACCAAACTTGAAATTCCTTCTGGCAACTTCTTTAGTTCCCCACAACTTGACAAGTTTAGAACTCTCAAATTGGGCATAAACTGGAAGAAGCCATTTTCAATCCTACACAAAACTCCATTACTGTTGAGAAATAAAGTTTGAAGATTAGGACATGTAGGTGTTGATGTTAGGCATTCGATACGGTTTCCCATGAATGACACTCTTCCTACACCTTCCCATTTTTTAGTTTCTGGAACTCTAGTTAATTGAAGCCCTGCTTTTACATAAAATCTCTTCTTCTCTGCTTCTTCAGACTCACATGAAATCCACAATGCCATGTCACGAATCACATCATGCATCTTAACATACTCTTCATCAATAAAGGTACCTTGAGCTTGTTCTAACAAACTAGCATTAAGAAGTAAATCAATAATGTGATGCCCTTGCAAACGAGCTTTACTTATGCTCTCAAACTCATCCAACAACCCCTCCCAAACCAAATACTCGATTAACCTACTCTTCACAATCTGATGATCTTGAGGATATAAACAACAATACAGGAGGCAATATCGCATTGTGTCAGAAGGCAGGTTATCATAACTGAATTTTAAAACAGGATACAACTCTCTCTTGCTGTTTTTGCAAATTTATGTGCAGAATGTTTCAACACCTCAATAGCATATTCCCATGATTTGGGTGACTTCTTACCTGTCATGGCTCGACCGATTACGATTAGTGCAAGAGGCAATCCACGACACTCTGCAGCAACCACTTTGGCAAGCTCCCGAATCTCTAGATGGCTATCAAGAGTATCTTCCCCAACCTTCTGTTGAAACAATGCCCACGCTTCATTCTCTTCCAAACACCTTACTTCGATCTTCTCCTTGGCTTCCATTTCACCGCACACATCTAACATACGAGTAGTGAATACTACTTTGGAACCATTTTGTTGGCTTGGGAAAGGCACTCCTATTTTTATCAAATCCACTCGCTCCCATATGTCATCTAGAAACAGAACAAACTTCTTTTTACTCAAAATACCGTGGATATCTTGAGATTTCTCATCAAATGGTTTATCCTTCCATGACTCCTTCGATAAATGCAACTTCTCACCAATCTTTGCCTGAACATTTTGAATGGTGTGATCTTTAGACACCACTATCCAAATTATAGCATCATAATAACCTTGCATATTGCTCAACTTATTGTAAATTTGGGTCAGAAGTGTCGTTTTTCCAACTCCGCCAAGGCCATATAAGCTGATCAATCCCACTTGTTCTTGTCAAGCGAGCTGCAGACTTTAATCAAGGTTGATTCCAACCCAACAGTCGGTGCAGTAGGTCTGACATCCACTGCAGCTTCAGGTTCATTCTCAGCTACCTTGTCAAAAGCTCCTTGGTTCTTTAGAGCAACAATGTCTTCAAGTTTTCCAGTCACCTCTCGACCAAACTTGTAGCTAGACCAGCAATTTTTAGAAAAACAGCCTCCCGGACATAATTTCTCAAGTTCTTGAGGGGCGTCTCTTAGCAATTGCTCTGCCTCTGATATCATAGTTTGAGATCGCGAAAGCCAAACTTGAACCTGGCTAAGCCGCTTCATATGTTGTTGTTGTTCAGCCAAATCAACCTTCCGGTTCACATCATCACTTAACGCCTTCAAGTCCTCCAAGGCAGCAGTGAGAGTTTTAAGATTAGCTTCAAGCTTACAAGTGTAACTTGCTTGGCCAACAACACAATCCCAGCAACGAGAGAGAGCAATATCCTCCATAGAAATTGAGACTGAACACAAGTTTCCCATTGGTGATGGGATGAACAAGAGAAAAATTAAAACTGAATGGTGGGTTTGAGTTGAGAAGAAATTATACTACTTGGCTCTGGATGAAAACTGAATGGTGATTTGAGTTTGATGAATGATTATTCTTGGCTCTGCAATTGATAAGGAATGGTCCTCCTAAATGGAAAGTAAACAGAGTGGGGAGACACAGTAGCTTTGTTAAAGTTTAGGTGTATCAAAATCAATCCTAAAAGACAAACATTTTGAAGGTAAAGCGAAGAAAGAATGAAATTACCCCATAAACATTATTGATTACAATTATTGGATTGGTGGTGGGGTCTTTTCAAATGCTTTGGTTACAAAATGAGAAAGAGACTCAATTATTGTTCAAATATCATAACATATTGAATACTTTTGTGAACATACAATAATCAATCTAGCTAGGGGAAATATAGAAAATAATTTAAGTAAGAAAAAGAATTTAATTCATTGCCATGGGATCTTTTGAATTCATTTCTTTCTTTAGAATTTTTGTGTCATCTTCAGGAGGATTTTCCTGTAATTCTCTTTTGGGTCCATTTTACTTGGTTTGGTCCTTCCCCTTCTAT
Source organism: Corchorus capsularis (assembly GCA_001974805.1). Classification (NCBI taxonomy): domain Eukaryota; kingdom Viridiplantae; phylum Streptophyta; class Magnoliopsida; order Malvales; family Malvaceae; genus Corchorus; species Corchorus capsularis. The sequence continues at coordinate 46,794 of AWWV01009601.1, read as the reverse complement.
TTTGCTAAGTTAAGCTGCATTTTACATAACAGAATTGCATTGGAATTTTTTAGGCATTCTGTTCTGTTTCTCTCAGGAGATTATTCAATTTTCTAGGCATATTACAACTCATGGAAAATACGAAGTTATTATCTCAAGGCACTGAATGCCTAAAACAGGATTATTGTGTCGCAGGCCGCAGCTGTTAGACTTGCTGAATATATATGATTCTTCTCATGAATTAGAGTTGAACTGAAAGGCTCACCCATACCAGCATGAGAGCTAGAAAGAGTAAGCACAATGGTAGTCCTTTCATAGCCATTTATCAGCAACACGGTAAATTCTCTTTCTTCAAGAAGTTTAATACTTGAGAAATTGTCGGATTTATCTGAATCAGCCTATATTTCTATAACTAAATAGGTGGAAAAAGGGAGAGGTATTCATTTGGCTTATCTTTTGAGTTGCTGGTGCAATGTTTCAAATTATACAAATTAAATGTTGAAATCTTGAAGGGAACTAAAGACCCAATGACATTCTCCATAACATGCAGCTTTTTATGTAGAGAATACTTTTTATTCCATAGATTACAAGATAAAATGACATATTTGCCAAAGCAATTTGATTACAAATAAGACAATTATCACATTGGAAAAATCAAAATTAAGAAGAAATTTAAAATGAAATACAACACTGCTAGCTGATCCACATATGAAATCTTCATTATTCTCTCCTACTGATCAGTTGGTCAGTTTTCCCAATATTGCAAACAAAAAGGAGACATATATGAGAGAACTGAAGAAAAGTTATAAGCTAAGCAACAAATGATTACATGACAATAGCTCAAATGCAACAAGCAGAAAACCGAATATCACTCACCTTCAGATTGAAAGAGAGTAAAAAAGCCTTTCGAGTGGCTTCATCCCCCCATTCTAGTTTTCCCCACCACTCTTCCTCCCCTTTAATTGTAAGGTTATATTTGCCTTTGCACTATCAGAGTTGAGGGGGAGCTTATTCAGTTTTGAGCAATATTTTTGTTGGAATTTTGGGCTGATATATTTGAAAATATATGAAGAAACAGAGGATATATGGCTTAAGTAGATTGATATATATCAGGAAAACGTGTTACATACATTTATAGTATTACAAGACTTCATAACTAAGTAAATACTACTTTCCAAAGAGTAAAACTTACAGCTAAGAAGTCAAAAAAGCAAATAATCACATCTACCAAACCAATGAATCACATCTACCAAAGCAAATAATCACACACACACCCATGAGGACCATCCTTTTGTCTTATGGGGTGTCTCCACCCAAATCTAACCCTTAAACTACATCTTTTCTCCAAGCATACAAAACTCTATAGAGAAACTCTATACTAGCAAAAACTTAGCCTCCAAGAATCCCTTTCCTACTAGGATTCTATGATTTTTGTCTACCAAGTCTTCTTGTCCACCAAGCAATAGGCCTAAATTATCCCAATCCAAATCTGACTAAGATTTGAATCAAAATCCTAACAACTTGCAACTTTGAGAAGCTACAAATCAATTGATGTGGGATTTTTACAAAATTCTCCATGTAACTCAAGTTCAAGCATTTTAATTTTGTTAAACTCTTTAGCTCCATTGGCAACTCTTCAATTCCTGACCAAGATAGGTCAAGACATTCAAGTGAAACCAATTCTGAAGTTCCTTTCGGCAATTCTTGTAGATAGCGAGAAAATGACAAGTTTAGAACACTCAAATTGGGCATAAACTCGAAGAAGCCATCCTGCTGGATCTTTGTCAACCGATTCCCACCGAGGAACAAAGTTTGAAGATTAGGACATGTAGGTGTTGATGTTAGGCATTCAATTTGGTTTTCCATGAATGACACCCTTCTTACACCTTACCATCTTCCAGCTTCTGGTGCTTCGGTTAATTGAAGCCCTGCTTTTATATAAAATCTCTCTTCTGCTGCTTCACACTCACATGCTATCCATAATGCCATGTCACGAATCACATCATCCATCTTCAGACAACCTCTAATTCTATCTTCTTCTAACAAACTCACATTAATAAGGGAATCAATAATATGATGCCCTTGTTAAGGGATTCACAAGTGAGGAAACATCCCACATCATGAAGAGATGGGTTGTTGGAGTAGCTTATATACATGAAAGACCCAAAAACCATCAGTCTAGGTTTTTGGGTTCGGATTGGTGTCCAACATGTATATGGGCTACTCGGTGAGCCTTGGACCTTGATAGGGCCCGAGTTCCTCTCCCAACAAGTGGTATCAGAACTCGGTTAGACTCGATCGGTGTGGCCCATGAGCACGGTGAACCTGGTGTGACCATTCAGGGGTGTGCAATTTTGGACTTTTCGTAGCTTGCACCACTCCACGGGTTAAGTCTTGGATGGCCGGTAATTGGCTTGACGGGTTGGGCCGCACGAGGGAGAGATGAGGACTCACAAGTGAATCATGGGAGATTTGTTAAGGGATTCCCATGTGAGAAAACATCCCACATCATGAAAAGATGGGTTGTTGGAGTAGTTTATAAAAGACCCAAGAAACCATCAGTTTAAGCTTTTGGGTTCGGATTGGTGTCCGGCATGTATATGGGCTACTCGGTGGGCCTTGGACCTTGATAGGGCTCAGGTTCCTCTCCCAACAACCCTTGCAAGCGAGCTTTAGTTAGGCTCTCAAACTCATCCAACAAGTCCTCACAAAACTAATACTCGATTAACCTACTCTTCTTAATGATCTTCATGATACAAACAACAGAACAAGAGGCATGTCATAACTGAATTTTAAAACAGTGTATAACTCTCTTCTTGTTGTTCTTGCTAATTTATGCGCAGAATTTCTTAACACTTCAATAGCATATTCCCATGGAATCCTTGAAGAAGTTTCTTCCCCTGCTTCCAAGTACGCCATTTTTTCCCTTTCTTTTTCTTTTGGTTGTTTTTTTGATTAATTTTTCTTTATGATCAAAGTGGTGAACTTTTTACATTCTTAGGGGTTTGATTTGATATGAATTATAGATTCTAGAGGAAAAACATGATGATTTTCCAGTTCAATTTTTTTTATTTGATTTTGATAATGAATGAAACCAATAAGGCAGAAAGAAAACATGAATGATGAACTCCCAAATGAGGAAATTTTAAGGCTTTTCTTTCTTCTCATAGTAATTCATTGAAGTCTTTATGTTGCAGAGGATACAGCATGATAGCCTAAGGGATTCTTGGAATCCATTTCTGTCTTTAGAAATTATTTGTCATCGTTAGGACTCTGCTCTAGTTCTCTTTTTCAAGGGTGTTTGTTTGTGTCCCTGGATGGAAACTTGTAGCTACACTTGCACACAAGTAGTTTCTTCTATCCTCCTATGATTATGTTATTGTGGGAAGTAGGTAAAACTATGTTTTGCATGAAACATAGTTAAAATTGCAATGTCATATCATCACTGCTAATTCGAGTTAAAGGAGTAGGTTTCCCGAACAATTTGATTGCAATTGAATCAGTTAGCTTCTGAACTTAATTTTGTCTCAATTACACTTGATTTTGAAATGTTCATCTGTTAATATCTATATGTATTTGTTTCAAATTGTTTTCTTAACAAAATCCAACTTGATTGATCTTCTTTCAGGACAGCTGAGAAGGCAAAGCCCAAGGAATTGGATTCCAAGGATCCTCCCAAGGAGAAGGACTAGTGTGTTTTTATAGGATCATTTGGTTATCAACTTTGAATATCTATGGTTTGTTAGTTAGAATAAGTCTTGAGTAATGTCTTGATATTTCTTCACTTGACTTGGTTTTGTTGTGCTACCTTTTTCGGTTTTGTTAATATAATTACTGGGATTTATTTATTTAGAAGTTAATAGCTGAGATTTTGTCACACCCCGGGACTGGAACATGACAGACGACCGTATTACCTTGTAACAATGTAGAGCTAACCAATACACTGTCACAAGATAATACGAAGCCTTAATCTTATTACAAACTTAGATTTCCAATTAAGGATCATAATTCCATATTTATTGTCCAAATCTTTATACAACTTAAGTCTCAAAGTTTCCATATAATTAAACTGATACATTTGACATAGTCTTTTCGTCAACTTAACTATAAAAGTCCTTGATGTGATCTTGTAGCTCCCAAGTTTCCTCCATTCTCACATCTAAGCATCTATAGACAAGTCAAAGTAAGTCTGGATGAGCAACACATGCTTAGTAAGTCTCCTCACACACCCTTCTTCAGATCAGACATAATTTAAATAAATCATACATATATATGCATATATACCATCTTATCATATCCTTTCAATTACTATAAAACAAGTATAAATCAATAAAGCATTTATTTAATTCATAAAACGATTATCAAATCAACAAATATTTTTCTAAATCATGCTTTCAAACAAATATGGAATGGTGGCATTCAAATCATCTCAAATCATGGGAATCCACAAGTTGGAAATCAATTAATTATCAAATCATAAATTCGTCAAATCATCAAATGATACACAACCATCCCAAAATCATTGAATCTTTTCATTAGGTTATGGTCACTACTATAACCCGTGACGTGGCCAATATCAACAATTGCTAACCACTACAATCCGTTAGCAGGGCCATCTTCCAGTTATTACAACCCACTGGACAGAATCTTCCAGTTATTATCACAACTCACTGGGCAGGGTCTTCCAGTTATTATCACAACCCACTGGGCAGGGCCAATAAAACATGTTCTTTGTCAATCATTCTTGAAGGAATAAAAAACATAGCCTCAAAACCATTTCCTTACAACACAGTATGTCATTTCCAAATCATTTCATAAAATCCATCAAGAATTCATCTTTCCAAATTAATATCCATCATATCGTTTAAAACACAAAGAAAGCCAAATGATCTCACATACATCATTTAAAAGTATAAACATTTTCTCAAACCATAACAAGTCATAGATCATTATTCCTCATGTATCATAAAACACAACATACCATATGCTTGACCCTATTTTCATATAGGAAGAATAGATTATAAAACATTCAATTTATTTTAGAAACATACATACATATATACACTTCCTAAAACAAGGTAGGGGAATGCGTGAGGTTCGACTTACCTGTCTCCAGATTAGTCCCCTCTTTGCCAAAGACACAATCAGATGCCTTAAAGAAATAGTAACACGATCTTCACTATCTCCGCCGCGGTTTAGGATCAGCTTGATCGAATCTCCACTTTCCTTCTTTATCTTCATCATTCCTTCCTTCGTTCTTCTTTCTCTCCATGGGCACTGTTTGAAATAATTTCCCAAAGTGATGTTTGTCTCCTCATCCCCTCTTCTTTCTCTTAATATATTATTTATTACTTCCTTTCATCTTATCCGGTTGCTCATGTCGGTTTAAGCAAAACCAAAAAGATATTTTCACTTTATGGTAAAATTGTTACTAAACCCCTTTATGTTTCATAGTTTTGTAAAAGATCCAACAATTATGAAAATTCTTCAATTAAGTACTTCTCTTATAAAATATAAACCAATTATATTATAGCCCAAATACTAGGGGTATTACAGATTTTATCTGGATCAGCCTATCTCTCTGTAACTGAAGAGGTGGAAAAAGGAAGAGGAATTTCATTTTGCTTATGTTTTGAGTTGCTCTAGTGCAATGTTTTCTAGTTATTATACAAACAAATAAGTTTTAGTAAAACTTTCCCACTGCAATTTGGAAGGGAACTGAAGACCAAATGGCATTCACCATAACATGCAATTTTTTATTACTAACAGTAACAATTAATTTTAGAGGTAAGATAATTATCATAAGAAATAGTACATGATGAACAAAAAGAAGAAAATAAAATGAAAAAAAAAAAACTGGGGTAATTGATCCACACTTGCAATCTTCATTATTTTCTGAGTTCTGGCTGACCAGTCGGGCGAAACTGGTCTCATCATCAAACAAACACACTTCTGTGGGAAGCACCAAACTATGCTCAGATTCCTCACTGCAAAACAATATGAAGGCATTAGTGTGGATTACAACTAAACTATGAGAGAAGTGAAGAAAAGTTATTATAGTAAAAGCTAAAGCAGCAAATGAAGGAATACATGACAATAACTAAAAAATGCAGTTTTCATTGTATTTCATAGTTTGATTCAGGCTATGTTTAATTCCTTGTTCAAATGAGTTTTAGAAGATATTATAAGTATAAAGTATTACTCAGAATCTTTATGATTAAGTTTTGTGATAAAAAAAGAAGAGACTATATGAAAGCAAAACAGAGTAGTCGATTCCAACATGCATGCATCCAAAAGCATACTACTCATGCACCATCTTAATTGGATACTAGTTGAAATATCAATTTTGTTTGTAGATAATTAAACTACTGTGATTGAAGACATTTTCATTCTTTCATATTATTTGTCATATATAATTAGTAAGATTAATTAGTTACTTATATTTATCTAAGAGAGAGGAACGACGTTAGACAATGGAACAAACAAATATGTTAGTTAGCAGCGAAAGCAAGCATTCTGACGGTGGAAGAAAGGGAAACTGCGATAATTGAGAAAAAAAATCGAGAGCAAACAAAATCTGAATAATTAATTATAATAAAACAGCTAAGAGAAGTAGATAAAATCACTCACATATGGTTTGAAAGATGGCAAGAAAGCATTTCGAGTGGCTTCATCCTCCCATTCAAGCTCTGTCCACCAACGATCAGCTTTAATGGTGACGTTATTTTCCTTTGCACTGTCAGAGTTGAGTGGAAACTTCTTCAGTTTTAAGCATCTTCTTACCTCGATCACTCTCAAAAATAGGAAGGGTAGGGCTTTAGGGTATATGCTCTTCAACTCTGGTAGATTGTTTAAGGAAAGCCTTTGAAGCTTAGGAAATGGGTGTGGGATTGGATTTCCATCTTCACCCTCCCTTATTATCTCTTCCATTTTCCCACAATCCCATACATACAGAGATCTTAGATTTGGAGCCAGAATTAGCCACGTCATATCCCTCAATTTCCCACAACGGATTAATATCACACTCTCCAGTGAATGAAAGCTAAGATTATTAATAGTTGGAAAGAGGTCTAACATTATTCTCCCTTCCCCTCTTTCTCTCTCTATAATCATCTCTTCCACTCTTTCACAGTTATAAAAGCCTAGATACTTCAGAGACTTCATATTTGCTAAGCATAAAACATTAAATACCTCTGACTCGCTAAAATTATGAAGGCTTAGGTGTTCAATGCACGATTGTAGGTTGTGAAATCTCAAAAGTCGTTGCAGAGTAAAAGCACCTTTCATTTCTATGCGAATCTCATTCAAATGTTGCAAGCTCCCCAATTCCTCTAGCAAACCTTTTTCATCTTCACAACCAATCCAGACATGTCCAGTTTTGTATAGTCTAAATATTTGCAACTTTGAGAAGCTACAAATCAATTCATCTGGGATTCTAAGTACAAAATTCCCTATCAGCCCAATGCCACTCAAGTCCAACCATTTCAATTTTGTTAAACTCCTAAGCTCCATGGGCAACTCTTTAATGCTTGTCGATGATAGATCGAGGCTTTCTAGAGAAACCAAATATGAAATTCCTTCCGGTAACTCCTTTAGATTACTGCACCATGACAAGTTTAGAACTCTGAGATTGGGCATAAACTGGAAGAAGCCATTTTCAATCCTACACAATTTTTCATTATCATTGAGAAATAAAGTTTGAAGATTAGGACATGTAGGTGTTGATGTTAGGCATTCAATTTGGTTTCTCATGAATGACACTCTCCCTACACCTTGCCATTTCCCAGCTTCTGGTGCTTCAGATAATTGAAGCCATGCTTTTACATAAAATCTCTTCTTCTCCGCTGCATCACACTCACATGAAATCCATAATGCCATGTCACGAATCACATCATGCATCTTAACACAATCTTCCTCATACTCATTTTTTTCTTGTTCTAACAAACTAGCATTAAGAAGTGAATCAATAATATGATGCCCTTGCAATCGAGCTTTACTTATGCTATCGAACTCATCCAACAACCCCTCACAATACCAATACTCGATTAACCTAGTCTTGGAAATAGGATAATCTTCAGGATACAAACAACAATACAAGAAGCAAGATCTCATTATATCAGACGGCAAGTTATCATAACTGAATTTTAAAACAGCATATAACTCTCTTGTTGTATTTGCAAATTTATCTGCAGAATTCTTTAACACCTCAATAGCATATTCCCATGATGCTGGAGACTTCTTACCAGCCATGGCTCGACCAATCACGATTAGTGCAAGAGGCAATCCATGGCACTCTTCAGCAACATCTTTGGCAAGACCTGTAATTTCTGGATGGCTATTAAGTGTATCTTCTCCAACTTTCTGTTGAAATAAAACCCAAGCTGCATCCTTTCCCAAACACCTTACTTCGATCTTCTCATTAGCTCCCATTTGGCTGCATACATCAAACAAACGAGTAGTGAATACCACTTTGGAACCATTTTCTTGAGTGGGTAAAGGTACCCCTGCTTTGATCAAACCCACACGTTCCCATATGTCATCTAAAAAGAGAAAAAACTTCTTTCTACTCAAAATACGGTGGATATCTTGAGATTTCTCCTCAGATGATTTATTCTTCCACGGTTCCGCCATTAATCGTAGCTTCTCACCAATCATTGTCTGAACATTTTCAGTGGTGTGATCTTTAGACAGGACTATCGAAATTATAACATCATAACAACCTGATACATTGCTCAACTTGTTGTAAATTTGGGTCAAGAGCGTTGTTTTTCCAACTCCACCAAGGCCATATAAGCCGATCATTCCAACCTCTTGTCGTCCAAGCAAGTTGCAGACTTTAATCAAGGTTGATTCCAAGCCAACAGTCCGTTCAGCAGGCCTGACCTCTGCCACAACTACTGGTTGGTTCTCAGCTACCTCGTTGAAAACTCCTTGGTTCTTTAGAGTAACTATTTCTTCAAGTTTTCTAGCCACCTCTCGACCAAACTTGTAGCCAGACCAGCAATTCTTAGAAAAACAACCTCCCAGACATAATTTGTCGATTTCTTGAGGGGAGTCTCTTAATAATTGCTCTGCCACTGATATCACAATTTGAGATCGAGAAAGCCAAACTTGAACCTGGCTAAGCCGCTTCATAAGTTGCTGTTGTTCAGCTAAATCAACCTTCCGGTTCACATCGTCCCTTAACGCCTTCAAGTCCTCCAAGGCAGCAGTGAGAGCTTTAAGATTTGCTTCAAGCTTACATGTGTAAACTGCTTCGCCAACAACACAGTCCCAACAACGAGAAAGTCTGTCCTCTGTTGAGATTGAGAGTGAAATCAAATTTCCCATAATTGAAGAGTGAAACTAAAAATGTGTGATTTGGTGATGAACAGAGAAGAATGAAGATTGGATTGTGGGTTTGAAGAGAAATGGATGCTGCAGTTGGCAATGGTTGAAGAAAAGCATGTGGAGGACAAACACGAATCGTAAGGCTTTTGTTTAATAATTAAAAGAGAATAGAGGGAGGGAGGAGGAAACTATTACGAAGTTGACATCCAATTACACCTAGCTCGGTTTTGACTTTGTGATATTTCATGTGCTTTAGAAGAATTAGAAAAGGATATTAATCAATCTAGTTAGCGTGAATAATTTAATAAATGAATGAAAGATGGTGGAAACTTCAGCAACAGATCATGGATTCCTTGGAGAAGTTTCTTCCCCTGCTTCTAATTACGCCCTTTTTTCCTGTTTTTTTCTTTTGGTTGTTTTTTTAATTCATTTTTTCGTTATGTTTTTTTTTAATTCATTTTTTTTCTTTATCCTACCTATATCTTACCTATCTTACCTATATATTAAAGTTATATTCTCAAACTGTTGTATGCTCCGTATTTGACTCGTATTGCTGACATCTATACAATTTGTATTAATTATGTAATTGTTTTTCACACACCACATTTTTTCCAAAAAAATTAAAAATCCTTGGGTAAATTAAAATAGAAAAGAATTTTACTGAATTAATAATTTTTGTTTTTATTTAAGGTTTTCTCACATCTCAAAATTAAATTTTTCGTCTCTCCCGTTTTCTTTATTAAAATTAAAATTCTCAGTGGGACTGTTGAAATAAATGAAAAAAAAAAAAAAAAAACTGTCGCGGATGCACTTCGTCCTAATCATTTTATTAATCTATGCTACTTCACTGGATATTACATTCTTAATCTTACTTTGCTCAAATGAAGTTTCTTATAATGCAAAAAAAAAAAATGAAGATAAGCTTATATCTCCAACCAAATTTATATGCTATACTCAACTTCAACATAATTACTATCCTCCCCTCCCAAGTTACTTTACAAAATATTACTCAAATTAATTACACTTATATTGCACTAGTTTCTACCTTCACGTGCGTTGCACGTGGCATAACGCGTTTGAACAAAATATATTTTGAAATATTTGAAAATAACTAATCTTCACTTTTACGTGCATTGCACGTGATCCATCGTGTTTAAATTAAAATAATAATTGAGATTATTTATAAGTGGAGCTGTCAAATCTGAATAATCCGTCCAACCTAGTTGACCCGATTTGACCAGAAAGAGTAAACGACCCAAAACCATCCTATGTAGACCCAACAAACCCGTAGCTCGAATAATCTGAGAAGTTAACTGAATGATTCAAGAATAAACTAAAATTATGTTTTGTTTAATAAAATCCCAATTGAATCCGAGTCCTATACCCGAAAAACCCAAAACCCGAATGACCGAATCCAAGTGACCTGAGGTCAAACCCCGACCCCCCTGACCCTAGACCCAGCAGACCCGAGACCCAAATGACCTGAACCTAGAGGAGCTGAAACCCTAATGTCCCGAGAGAATTACCTGTCTTATTTGATATGTACCCAGATGACCCGAACCCGAAACTCGTCCAACCTACCCGATTGACTCCTCTAACTTTATATGTCAAATGAAATAATTGTGTGTTACTCTTCTTTTTATTTTTAAAAACTTTAATTAAATTAGTAAAATGGTAAAAATAAAATAGGTATAAAGGAATTAGATTTAATAAAATAAAAATAGAGTTTTTAATTGAGTAAAACTATACAAGTACATTTAAAAATTCTAATATTTAAGTTTTTTAATTAAATTAAAATAGTAAACTGATAAAACCCGAAACTCGTCCAACCTACCCGATTGACTCCTCTAACTTTATATGTCAAATGAAATAATTGTGTGTTACTCTTCTTTTTATTTTTAAAAACTTTAATTAAATTAGTAAAATGGTAAAAATAAAATAGGTATAAAGGAATTAGATTTAATAAAATAAAAATAGAGTTTTTAATTGAGTAAAACTATACAAGTACATTTAAAAATTCTAATATTTAAGTTTTTTAATTAAATTAAAATAGTAAACTGATAAAAATAAAATAGTTGTAAGAATATTAGACTTAATTAATAAATATAGAGTTCTTAGTTGAGTAAAACTATAAAACTTTAAACAATGGCATTTAAGAAATATATTCGAAAAATAAGGGTATAATAGGTGATTCAAAAGTTTTACAATAACTCGTACTTTTATATATACTAGTATTTACGTCCACGTGCGTTGCACGTGATACTCGTATTTAAAGTAAATGAAAATTGAAATAATGATTGAAATTAATTATATATGTAGAGCTGTCAAATCTAAGCCGAACCCGATAACTCGTCCAATCCGACATAATCCGATTTGATAAAAAATTTAAACGACCCAGACCCAACCTATTCAGACTCGACAAACTGTATATGCAGTTTGCTAAACTTCACCAGTGGTGGATTGTAAAATAAAATCGAATAATAAATATATTAAATAAAATTAAGAATTAAACATTAAAAAATTATGTTTTTTTGGTGCAAAAAAAAAATTAACGCTGACCAAATTGAGCTGAATTTAAACCTGAAAAATCCAAAACCCGGCTGATCCGAAATCCGATTGACCCGAGGTCAAAACTCGAATCCGCCTAACCCAATTAGACCTAGTAGACCTGAACCTAGATGAGCCGAAACCTGAATGACTCGAGAAAATTACCTGATTCATTTGACTTAGAACCATATTTAACCTACCAATACACACTACAAAAATAGAAAAACAAAATGAATCACAATAATTAGATTTTAAATAAATTTTTAACTTAATTTGTTTAAAAAAATTTGAATAGTTAATGATTAGCCAATTTATTTTAACTTTTAAACTTGATAATAATACTTTTATCAGCTCATATTATAATTGAAATGGATCCATAATTACCAAAAAAATCTCCAATATTTTAAAAGTAAAATGGTAAAAAAAAATACTTATTAAAAATATTCAATTTAATCGAATAAAAATAGAGTTTTTAGTAGGATAATTGTAAAATTTTATTTCTAAAGAAATGTAAAAGAATATATTTTAAAAATTCTAATATGTCTAAGTTTTTTAATTAAAATAGTAAAATGATAACAACAAAATAGTTATAAGGATATTAGATTTAATTAAATAAAAATAGAGTTTTTTTACATAAAAATAAAAATAGAGTTTTTAGTTGAGTAAAACTATAAAAGTATATTTAAAATTTTCTAATACATCTAAGTTTTTTTAATTAAAATAGTAAAATGGTAAAAATGATATAGTTATAAGAATGTGAGATTTTTTTTATATATCAAGCAAAAAATCAATTATAAGTCAAATAAAATAATTGCACATTAGGGAAATAATAAATTTTAATCATAATACATTATTATAAACTATCAAATAGTAAGATGTCAATCATAATAACTTTTCAAATTAGAATGGTAAAATAAAATAATTATAAAATATTGAATTTATTTAAATGAAAATAGTGTTTTTAGTTGAATAAAATTGTATATTTTGAAAACAAAAATAGTAAAAAAATAAAGCAATTATAAAGATATTAGATTTAATTGAATAAAAATAGAGTTTTTAGTAGAATAAAACTATAATAGTTAAGTAATGACATTTAAGAAATATGTTTGAATAATAAGGGCATAATAGTTGATTCAATCAGAAAAATAAGGGTATAATAGTCGATTCAAAAGTTTCTCATAACCCGTACTTTTATATACAGTATAGATTAACAATAGCATGTCCTCCCGTGCCCATGCCTTGTCAGATTGGTCCCACCATATCCCTCATTTCCACTTGTCAACAGTTTATTTTGCAAAGTAAAGTCAATTTTGTTTTGTGATTGTGCATAGTAGTAGATTTTTTAGCAAAGAAAAAGATGAAAATGACATTAAAAAGTGAGGTCGGTAATGCCAATAAGCATTGACTGTTGGCTCATTTCAGCAATCAACCAAGATTTTATATTTGACACACTTGAGCATTTGAGTTGAGTCAATTGGCAGCAAAGATGCGTGCTTCTTGCACCAAAAGATTTTAGGTTTAAATCCCTCGTATCTGTATGATCGTAAATGGATGATTTTGTTAAATTGCATGTTGGTTAAGCCATGAAGAGAAAAGCTTGAGACTCGTAGTTTGTTTGGGTGAAAATAGAGTAGATTCGAATGATTATATATATTCAACTTCAACTATACTAATAATAATACTATTATTTTAATACACTTATTAGTTTAACAATATAGTGGTATTATTTTTAGTAAGTACTAGTAATAAACAATTTTTGCTCGTTTTTAATCGAAATTAGTCTTGACTTATCAAACCCAACAAAAGTTTAAAATTTGTTTGATTGAACAAAGATTGTTCATTTGGCATAATTTATTTATATATATATATATGTAGGTGAAAAGGGCATATATACATTTATTTATATACTAGTCTTCGCTTCCACGTGCGTTGCACGTGATACTTTAAATTATATGAAGATTAAAATCTTAAGCATACTACTAATTTTGTCCTAAAAAATTATATTATTAGAGATGACAAAATTTCATCCGAGTGTGAGTATTCGACTCGACTGCCTAAAACCGAACCAGATCCAACTCGATTCGACCAAAAAATCCGCTCAATTCGAAACCGAAATTATTTGACGCCAAATCATTAATGACCCAAACTCGATCAACCCGAAATTACCTAAATCAAGATTAATTATATTTAAATGACCAGAATCCGAAAAGACCTAAACCTGAAAATTAGAGGCTAAACCAGAGGCTCAAACCCAAAATTATTGGAACCATATGACCCAAAACCGAAAAACACACAAACCAAAAATGACCTAAATCCAAATGACCCGACATTTGAGCGATCCAAACTCAACCCAACCTAAAACCAAAAATTAACCGAACCCGTATAACCCAAAATTTCCTTAACCCGAAACTGAACCCAAATCCAACCCGACCAGCCCATTTATATATACATTGGGTTTTACCATCAAAGTAACAAAAGAAATTATTCCACACAAATAAAAATATTAACAATGTATAAAACAACAAATTTAAACCCACAACAAAGTTGTATTTATCAAGAAAAAAATAATTATAAGTCAAATAAAATAATTACACGTTAGGAAAATAACAAATTTTAATCATAATACATTGAACTATTAGATAGAAAATGTCAATCACAATTACTTTTTAAATTAAAATGGTAAAAATAAAAAAAAATTATATAAAATATTGAATTTAATTAAATGAAAATAGAGTTTTTAGTAGAATAAAATTGTATATTAGAAAAAATTTTAATATATCCAAATTTTTTGGTAAAAATAAAGTAATTATAAAGATATTAGATTTAATTAAATGAAAATAGAGTTTTTAGTAGAATAAAATTGTATATTAGAAAAAATTTTAGTATATCCAAATTTTTTGGTAAAAATAAAGTAATTATAAAGATATTAGATTTAATTTAATTGAATAAAAATAGAGTTTCTAGTAGAATAAAACTATAATAGTTAAGCAAGGGCATTTAAGACAATATATTTGAAAAATAAGGGTACAATAGGCAATTCAAAAGTTTCTCAAAACTCGTACTTTTATATATAGTATAGACTAGTTAAAGTACGTGCGCTGCACGTGTATTAATAATATATAAATTATTTATTGAATAAATATTATAAATCACAATCACATATTAATTTGTAGTATAACATAAAAAATATATACTCTTACTTTGGCGTTTGATAAAGCAACAATCAATATTGAGAAATCTTTGATCAAGCTTTCAACTGTTTTACATTTAATCTCTGCACCTAGGCTATCCCACAACACAACCCACATTGGTAGTAGAACTTTCAAATTTTCAATATTGAATTAATTCAAAAATTATACAAATGATTTATGATGACAACAATGTATTATATATATCTATATATATAAAATTTATAATCAAACCAAAAGTATATATATTTTTGTAAAAATTTTATTTTTTTATTTGTACTTTAGGTATATGTCATAATAATTTTTAATATATATGAACATAATAACTCATTCTTCATAAATATAAATTTATGAGTGTAAAATACTGTAAGGTTACAAAATTATCTATAGAGGTTAATTAACACCAAAAAAGTCAACATACTTCAAAACTAATACTAAAGTTCTAGTTCCTCTAATTAAAGATTTTTAATCCCTCTATATTATTATTAATTTTTATGATGTAGGTAAATATAAATTTATGAAGTATTATGTACATATATGTTATAACTAAGAAAATTAAAATTTAATAATTATGTTTAAGTATTAAGAAAAACCCAATACCAACAAAAATCCAAAAGAAGTACAAATAAAATATAGTCTATGGCAATACTTAATAATTTATTTATTTTTAATTAGATAATCTAATATACAAATAATCAAAGAAAAAAATATGAAATAAAATTATATTCCACACATGCATATTTTTCATTTTCATAAACTTTTATTAGTTAATCTAGTCATTTAATTTACAAAGATTTGAAGTAATTAATCTCATTGAACAAACAAAAAAAACTTAAATTTTACAATTATTGTTATCTTCAATAATGAAGGAAGGTTATCAATTTTCTTATTTCAATTTACGAATGTGGTTTAACATTTAATCAATAAAGAAGGTTATCGATTTCTGATGTAAAAAAAAAGGTTATCAATTTCCTCATCAAATGTTCATTAAAAAGCTATTTTAGTTATCAAAGGTTTTTGAATGTTATCGATAAATTCAGTAATTAACCTTATATTGTTTGTAATTTTAGTAGCCTTCTATCAATAAAGATATTTGCCAATGTTTTCTTTAAGGTTGATAAAAAAGTTATAAAGGTTCTAAAAAATGTTATAGTATTATGAGGAAAAATTTACATATCTAAGATTAGTAAAAAAGTTGTGAAGATTATAAAAAAAAAAAAAAAGCTAAAGTCCTAAGGACGTTAATAATTAAGATACGATTTTAACATGAAGTTTATCCCCAAATAGATTATTTATTTATTTATGGGTGGATATGAACTTCTAAACATTGATTATAGTAAAGTTTTAGAATGAATATATGATTATATGTATGATTTAGACTCGATTGCATGGTAACTCAATGATCATAAAAGATGTATAGTTCTATCAACTAATGATCATAAAAGATTTTTTTTTTGTAATGAAAAACCTATAATGATCATAAAAGAGGTATAGTTCTATCAACTATTCAATAACCTTACATTCTTTTGTAATTATAGTTATCATATTTCTTATTTATAGTCATTAAAAAAAAGATTTAGAGTAAACTTTCATCAATAGTGAAAATTAACAATTTTTCTTATTTAAGATTAAAAAAAATCTATAATGATTCTAAAAAAGGCATAATACAACTATCAATTAATTCAATAACATTACTTTCTTAGTAATTTTGGTTATCAAATTTCTCATTTATGGTTACTAATTAGAAAGCTACTCTATAGTATTCTCAAGAAATTTTGCAACCTTACATGCTTAGTAACTTTATCAATGATGAATGTTATTAATTTTTTTTAATCTAAGATTACTAAAAAAGTTGTAGTGATCAATAATTAGAAATATTTAGGGTTAAAAAATAGTAAGCTTCATTTATTAATATATAGATTGATGATTAGTTAAAGTCCTTATATATAAAATTAGGAGTTTTATTTTATTATTTTATTTTATGTGTATATATTAATCAATCTTAGTATTTCATGAATATTTTCAACAAATTTTATTCTTATTATTTTGTTATTCTGATATCACACCATAATACCTAATTTCACTATTTCAATCTCTCCAAAACAAATCTCACAATTCAACCAAACACACCCAGACGTGTAAGTCAAATTTGTATAAGGTTATAACTAAACTTAGTACAACATGAGGAAGTATATAATTAAATGTACAAAATTGGTTCCTAATTACCAATTCATATGTCCTTCCTTTTTTCGATGATAGAGAAATTAAATTCATATGCTATTCATCTGTATCTTTGGCAAGTTGAAGCAAAATTAAAATTGATATCTCTATTACTCGACCAAATTAATGAATGATCAATGTCATCTAAAATAACATAGCAAAAAGGTAATGATCTTATTTAAGGTTAAAAAAATTTTATAATGATCATAAAAAAAAGAAAGCATAATACTACTATCAACTATAATTCAAAAACCTTAAATTTTTGTTATCAAATTTCACATTTATGGTTAATAATTAGAAATCTAAACTATAGTATTATCAAGAAATTTAGAAACCTTACATGCTTAGTAATTTTATCAATGGTGAACGTTATTAATTTTTTAATCTAAGATTACTAAAAAAGTTGTAGTGAATAATTTAAGAGATATTTAGGGTTAAAAATAGTAAGCTTAATTTATCGATATATAGATTGATGGTTAGCTAGTGTCCTTATATATAGAATTAGGAGTTTAATTTTATTATTTTATTCTATGTGTATATGTTAATCAACCTTAGTATTTCATGAATATTTTCAACAAATGTTTTTCTTGTTATTATAATTCTGATATTACACCGTAATACCTAATTTCACAATTTCAATCTCTCCAAAAAAAAATCTCACAATTCAACCAATCACAACGGATCTGCAAGTCAAATTTGTGCAAGTCAAATTTGTGTAAGGTTATAACTAAACTTAATGCAACATGAGGAAGTATAAAATTAGGTGTACAAAATTGATTCCTAATTACTAATTCATGTGTCCTTCCCTTTTTTTGGTGATAGAGAAATTAAATTTTTATGCTATAGGGTTAAAAATAGTGAGTTTAATTTATTGATATATAGATTCATGGTTTAAAGTCCTTATATAAAGAATGAGGAGTGTAATTTTTTTTGGTTAAATGAGGAGTATAATTTTATTATTTCATTCTATGTGTATATGTTAATCAATCTAATATTTCATGAATATTTTCAACAAATTTTATTATTATTATTGTTATTCTGATATCACACTGTAATACCTAATTTTACTATTTCAATCTCTACAGAAACAAATCTAACAATTCAACCAATCACAGTGGACATTTAAGTCAAATTTTTAAAAGGTTATAATTAAACTTATTGCAACAGGAGGAAGTATAAAATTAGATGTATAAAATCAGTTCCTAATTACTAATTCATGTGCTTGCTTTTTTTGGTGATAGAGAAATTAAATTTGGAAAATTATAACAAACACTGCCAGAATTTTTAAAACAAAATTAATTCAGAAAATGAGTATATGTCAACTCCCCAGCCCGCTTAATTATCCATTAAATTTATATATGCATATCTTTGGCAAGTTGAAGCATAATTAAAATTGATATCTTGCTATTATTCTACCAAATTAATAAATGATCTAAAATAAGTTTATTTGGGTCAAAAGGTATTCCAAAAATTTTATAGATGAAGAAGAGCATAACCAATGCAATAAGAAAAAGAAGAAAGAATTTCACCCAAAAAAAAATAAAGAAATTGCAATTAGCTATAAGATCATCACCATCATTTTAGATAATACTAAGAAAAACAATAATTATGAGTGAAAATAATGTAGATGGTTTAAAATTTAGTAAGGGGTATTTTAAATTTAAAAAAAAAAATTTAAAAAAATATGTTACGCATACTCTCATGACAAAAGAACAAAGTTATGGTGGTGGAATTTTTTGTTGCATTGTTTAAGCCTTATTTTTTAAAGAAGAGCAATCCAATTTTTTTTTTTTGACCGAAGCAAAAGCAATTACTATAAAAGTAGTGAGCAATAATTTTGGTGAGAAACAATTTTAGTTTTTCAGCAAACCCATAATTCACCAATCACCATAATCAATTTTTAGGCCGTGGTAGTTTGTGCAATTTGTAAATGGCAATCTCTATTGTTCGTGACCCTTAAGCACAAGAGCTTTGATATTGGAGATTACATGAGTAGAGAGGAATTAATATATTTTAGTTCACTTTTAATATATTTAATTTAAATATTAATAAATAAATAAATTAAGTACATATTAAACCTTAAAAATTTTCGGCCAAAAAAAACCTTAAAAATTAAATCTAATATTTATAATTAAAAAGGGTATTTTAGATATTTTAAATCAAAAGTTTTGAAGTTTATAATTATAGAGTATAAAGATAAAGATAAAGATATAGTATATATAGTATAGATAAGAAATAAGAAATCACAAATATTCAATTAAAACAAACATTCAAATAATAATAAATATTAATTAATTTGAAGTGAAAGCTTAGTATATAATCAAAACACATTGAAACAAAATCATGTAAAATGTATTACAATATTACATTTGTTTTCGTAAAAGTTTGACCATCCTCACTTCTTGAGATACAATCAAAATTCAAGATGGTGTCTCAATTGGTGAAATTGAGAGAACTAAAGACCATAACCTGTGGGAAAAAAATTTTGAAATTACAAAGTAGTAACAATTAAATTTAGCGGACTAAGACAAAGAAATAGTAGATAATCAACGAAAAAGAAAATAAAATGAAAAACAACACGGGGAATAATTGATCCACACCTGCAAAATCTTCATAATTTTCTGTGACTGACCAGTTGGGCAAAACTGGTCTCATCATCAAACAAAACACACTTTGTGGCAAGCACCAAAATTCAGATTCCACTTTTTTCAATCCGAATACTGCAAAACAATAAGAAGGCATTAGTGTGGATTATAAGTATGAGAGAAGTGAAGAAAAGTTATTAGTAAAAGCTAAAGAAGCAAATGATTGAATACATGACAATAACTTAAAATGCAGTTTTACTCGTATTCCATAATTTTGATTCAGGCTATGTTTAACTCCTTGTCCAAAGGAGTTTTAGAACATATATAAAGTACTATAAAGTATTACTCTGAATTTTTATGATTAAGTGATACATATGAAAGCAAAACAGAGTTGTGGATTCCAAGATAAATCTTGTTTTACGAAGTCAGAGCAACCCCAAAAAAGCAATATGCTCATTCATCAATATCAATTTTGTTTGTAGATAATTATATTAACGTAATGTGAAGTGTAGACAATACATTTTCAATCCCCATTTTATTTGTCACATATTAGTAAAGATTAAGTAAATATTTAGATTGATGAAGAGATGATTTTAAGAGAATGGAACAAACAGATAATATTATAGTTAGAAGCGAAAGCAAGCATTTTAAAGGTGGAAGAAAGGGAAACTGCAATAGCAATTCGAATAATTAATTAAAATAAAACAGAGAAGTAAATAAAATCACTCAACCCTAGTGATTTGAAAGAGGGCAAAAAAGCAATTCGAGTGGCTTCATCCTCCCATTCTACCTCTCCCCACCAATATCTTGTTCCATAAATGGTGAGGTTATTTCCCTTTGCACTGTCAGAGTTGAGGGGAAGCTTCTTCAGTTTTGAGCATCTTTCTACATGGATCAATCTCAAAGATAGGAAGGGTAGGGCTTTGGGGTATATGGTCTTCAGCTCTGGTACATTCAATAAGATAAGCCTTTGAAGCTTAGGGAATGGGTGTGGGATTGGATTTCCAACTTCAGCCTCCCTTATTATTTCTTCCATTCTTTCGCAACTTTCTACACACAGAATTCTTAGATTTGGAGCTAGAATAAGCCATGTCATATCCCTCAATTTCCCACAATGTTTTATAGTCCAGTGAGTGAAAGCCAAGAGTATTACTAATGGTTGGGAAGATCAGGTGCGATGATTCTCCTAACATTATTCTCCCTTCCCCTCTTTCCATCTCTATCTTCATCTCTTCCACCCTTTCACAATCAAAAAGCCTCAAATTCTTTAGACACTTCATATCTGCTAAACATAAAACATTAAATACCTTTGACTCACTAAAATTCCAAAGGCGTAGATCTTCGATGCTTGGTTGTGAAATCTCAAAAGTTGTTGAAGAGCAAAAACACCTTTCATTTCTATGTGAATCTCATTCAATTGTTGCAAGCTCCCCAATTCCTCTATTAAACCTCTTTCTTCCTCACCACCAATCCACACTTTGCCTTCGTCCACTGATTTGCTCAATAGTCTAAATACTTGCAACTTTGTGAAGCTAGAAATCAATCCATGTGGGATTTTTACAACATTCTCCGTCCAGCTCAAATCCAAACATTTTAGTTTTGTTAAACTCTTAAGCTCCATCGGCAACTCGTTAATTCTTGTCCATGATAGATCAAGACATTCTAGTGCAACCAAATATGAAATTCCTTCTGGCAACTCCATTAGATTCACACAAGATGACAAGTTTAGAACTCTCATATTGGACATAGACTAGAAGAAGCCATTTTCAATCCTACACAAATCTCTATTATCCTCGAGAAATAAAGTTTGAAGATTAGAACATGTAGGTGTTGATGTTAGGTATTCAATTTGATTTTTCATGAATGACACTCTTCTTACACCTTGCCATTTTCCAACTTCTGGTTCTTCAGTTAGTTGAAGCCCTGCTTTTACATAAAATCTCTTCTCTGCTTCTTCACACTTGCATGAAATCCATAATGCCATGTCACGAATCACATCATGCATCTTCACATATTCTTCATTAGGAATTCTACCTTCAGTTTGTGATATAAACTAGCATTAAGAAGTGAATCAAGGATATGATGCCCTTGCAAACGAGCTTTACTTATGCTCTCAAACTCATCCAACAATCCCTCACAATACCAATACTCGATTAACCTACTCTTAGAAATAGGATAATCTTCAGGAGACAAGCAACAATACAAAAGGCATGATCTCATTGTATCGGAAGGCAAGTTATCATAACTGAATTTTAAAACAGCATATAACTCTCTTGCTATATTTGCAAATTTATGTGCAGAATTTTTCAACACCTCAACAGCATATGCCCATGATGCAGGTGACTTCTTACCAGCCATGGCTCGACCAATTACGATCAATGCAAGAGGCAATCCACGACACTCTGCAGCAGCCATTTTGGCAAGCTCTTGAATATTTGGATGGCTATTGAGTGTATCTTCTCCAATCTTCTGTTGAAACAACGCCCAAGCTTCATTTTGTCCCAAGCATTCTACTTCAATCTTCTCATTTGCTCCCATTTGGCTGCATACATCAAACAAACGAGTAGTGAATACCACTTTGGAACCATTTTCTTGATTGGGTAAGGGTACCCCTACTTTGATTAAATCCACGCGTTCCCATATATCATCTAAAAAGAGAACAAACTTCTTTCTACTCAAAATACGGTGGATATCTTAAGATTTCTCCTCAGATGATTTATGATTCCATGACTCCGCTGATAGATGTAACTTCTCTCCAATTTTGTCTGAACATTTTTAGTGGTGTGATCTTTAGACACCACTATCCAAACTATAGCATCGTAACTACCTGGTACATTGCTCAGCTTGTTGTAAATTTGAGTCAAGAGTGTTGTTTTTCCAACTCCACCAAGGCCATATAAGCCGATCATTCCCACCTCTTCTTGTTCAAGCAAGTTGCAGACTTCAATCAAAGTTGATTCCAAGCCAACAGTCCATTCAGCTGGCCTGAGCTCTGCCACATCTACAGGTTCGTTCTCAGCTACCTTGTCGAAAGCTCCTTGGTTATTTAGAGTAACAACCTCTTCAAGTTTTCCAGCCACCTCTCGACCAAACTTGTAGCTAGACCAACAATTCATTCTTAGAAAAGCAGCCTCCCAGACATAATCTGTCAATTTGTTGAGGGGCGTCTCTTAGCAATTGCTCTGCCTCTGACATCACATTTTGAGATCATGAAAGCCAAACTTGAACCTGACTAAGCCGCTTCATATGTTGTTGTTGTTCAGCCAAAGCAACCTTCCGGTTCACATCATCCCTTAACGCCTTTAAGTCCTCCAAGGCAGTAGTGAGAGCTTTGAGATTTGCTTGAAGCTTACAAGGGTAGCTTGCTTGGCCAACAACACAATCCCAAAAACGAGAGTGTGTCCTTTGTTGAGATCGAGAGTGAACACAAATGTCCCATTGGTGATTATATGAACAAGAAAAGAATGAAAACTGAATGGTAAATTTGAGTTTGATGAGAAATATTAATCTTGGGTTAGATGAACAAGAGAAAAATGAAAACTGGTGGGTTTGACTTTGATGGGAGATTATTTAATCTCTGGAGTTGATAGAATAGAAGAAATAGTCCTCCTAAATGGCGACGCAATGCAAGTTGTTGGAAAGTAAACAAGAGTGGGGTCTTTGTTCAAAATTTACGCGTATTAAAAGAAGAAACATTTTGAATGAAAAGCAAAGGAAAGAAGGTAGGAATTACCCTATGAACATAATTACCAATCTCCAACCTCATCCCACCAGGTACAGCCTACAGCTTGCCGATGCATAGTCACAAGTTCCTGATAATAGCACAAAATCAAATTATCTATAATTCAGATTAATTTATGGCCATGGGATCTTTTGAATGTACTATATTTCTCTTGGGTCCATTTGACTTGGTTTGGTCCTTCGCCTTCTATTTTCACATGTAGTTGTGACAGTGACAGAACAGAATTGCATTGGAATTCAACTCTGCTTATCAAAGATATCTCAGATTCTCAAGGCACTGAATATGACCAATTTGGCTTAGAAAACTTGGAAAGAAAAGATAACTAAATGACAGAAAAATACTACTTTTTGATTTGCAAGTGTGAAATGTGTAGGCAGAAAAATGGTAAACCAATTCTTAGTCTATGGCGTATGCTTAACTAAATGACAATCCAGGAGATATAGATGGGAACTTAATCTCTTAACTTAGGTGGCAGAACCAATTCCAAGTTCCATGAACACGCGACCGGCACCGCCTTGTTTGGCTTCAGGAACTTTTTGCCATGGCCTGAAAGTGCCGAGAGGAAATCTATCGTGCACCGGGAGGAAATTTTACATTTTGGGCTTTGGGGTTCCACTGGTAAAATGCTTTTTGTGTTTTGATTTTAAAGTCCAAAATCTATGGACTACAAAATCTGTGTATCGAAAACCTAAAGCCGAAATGCATCTAGAACATGTGCACTAAAAGTCCAAAACAGCACAAAAGCCCAATTATTATATTGTAGTGACTTCATTCTCCTCCAAAGATTACAAGATATATAAATAAATAAATGAAAGGAATTGCCAAAGCAATTTGACAACAAACAAGGCAATCACATTGGAAAAATTACATAGTACTAACAATTAAACTTAGATTTTATAGTTAGAGGAGCAAGACAGTTATGATAAGAAATGGTACATAAACAAGACAAGGAAGAATCAGCCAAGTCATATCCCTCAGTTTCTCACATGTGATTAAATACACAGATTCCAGAGAGTGAAAGCAAAGAGTATTAATAGTTGGGAAGAGTTCTAACATTATTCTCCCTTCCCCTCTTTCCATCTCTATCTTCATCTCTTCACTTTCACAATAAAAAAGCCTCACATTCTTTAGAGACTTCATATTTGCTAAACATAAAACATTAAATACCTTTGACTCGCTAAAATTTGAAAGCCATAACTCTTCGATGCATGGTTGTAGGTTGTGAAATCTCAAAAGTCGTTGAAGAGCTAAAGCACCTTTCATTTCTAATTCTATCAAATTCAAATGTTGCAAGCTCCCCAATTCCTCTATTAAACCTCTCTCATCTTCACCACCAATCCAGAAATGTCGACTACCGAATAGTCTAAATACTTGCAACTTTGAGAAGCTACAAATCAATTCATCTGGGATTCTTACAACATTCTCCATGTGACTCAAGTCCAAACATTTTAATTTTGTTAAACTCTTAAGCTCCATTGGCAACTCTTCAATCCCTGTCTGAGAAAGATCAAGAAATTCTAGTGAAACCAAATTTGACATTCCTTCTGGCAACACCTTTAGATATAAACAATCTGAGAAGTTTAAAACTCTCAGATTAGGCATTAACTGGAAGAAGCCATTTTCAATCCTACACAAATATGTATTCTTGTTGAGAAATAGAGTTTGAAGATTAGGACATGTAGGTATTGATTTTAGGCATTTAATTTGGTTTCCCATGAATGACACTCTTCCTACACCTTGCCATTTTTCAGCTTTTGGTGCTTCAGTTAGTTTAAGCCCTGCTTTTACATAAAATTTCTTCTTCTCTGCTACTTCATACTCACATGAAATCCACAATGCCATGTCACGAATCACATCATGCATCTTCACTACACATTCATATTTTCCATCTTGTTCTAACAAACTAGCATTAAGAAGTGAATCAATAATGTGATGCCCTTGCAAACGAGCTTTACTTATGCTCTCAAACTCATCCAACAACCCCTCCCAAAACCAATACTCGATTAGCCTTCCCTTCTCAATTCTATCATCTTCAGGATACAAACAACAATACAAGAGGCAAGATCTCATTGTGTCAGAAGGCAAGTTATCAAAACTGAATTTTAAAACAGCATATAACTCTCTTGCTGTGTTTGCAAATTTATGTGCTGAATTCTTTAACACCTCAAAAGCATATTCCCAGGATGCGGGTGACTTCTTACCAGCCATGGCTTGACCGATCACGATAAGTGCAAGACGCAATCCACGACACTCTGCAGCAACCATTTTGGCAAGCTCTTGAACATTTGGATGGCTATTGAGCGTATCTTCTCCAACTTTGTGTTGAAACAAAGCCCAAGCTTCATTTTGTCCCAAACACCTTACTTCAATCTTCTCATTTGCTCCCATTTGGCTGCATACATCAAACAAACGAGTAGTGAATACCACTTTGGAACCATTTTCTTGATTGGGTAAAGGTACCCCTACTTTGATCAAGTCCACATGTTCCCATATGTCATCTAAAAATAGAACAAACTTCTTTGAACTCAAAGCACGGTAAATCTCTTGAAATTTCTCATTAGATGATTTATGGTTCCATGACCCCATCGGCAAACGTAATTTCTCCCCAATCTTAACCTGGACATTTTCGATAGTGTGATCTTTAGACACAACTACCCAAATTATTGCATCATAACAATCTGGCACATTGTTGCTCAACAGCTTGTTGTAAACTTGGGTCAAGAGTGTCGTTTTTCCAACTCCACCAAGGCCATGTAAGCCGATCATTCCCACCTCTTTTCGTTGGAGCAAGCTGCATACTTTGGTGAAAGTTGATTCCAAGCCAATAGTCGGTGCAGCAGGCCTGACCTCTGCCACAACTTCAAGTTCGTTTTGAGAAGCAAGTGCAACCTCGAAAACTCCTTCTTTCTTAAGAGCAACTATTTCTTCAAGTTTTGTAGCCACTTCTCGACCAAACTTGTAGCTAGACTTGCAGTTCATGGAAAAACAACCAGCCAGACATAATTTTTGTACTTCTTGATGGCCTTTTTGTATCAATTCCTCAACTTCTGCTATCATAGTTCCCCCTCTATTGATCCAGAGTTGGACTTCGTTGAGACACCTCAAATGTTGTTGTTGGGCAGAAACAACCCTCTGATTGACATCATCCCTTCGAGCTGTTAGCGTCTCTAGTTCCAAGCTGAGAGCTTTGAGATTTTGTTCAAGCTTACAAGTGTAACTTGCTTGGCCAACAACACAATCCCAACAACGAGAGAGTGTGTCCTCTGTAGAGATTGAGACTGAACACAAATTTCCCATGGGTGATTAGATGAACAAGAAAAGAATGAAAACTGAATGGTAAATTTGAGTTTGGGGAGAAATTATTAATCTTGGGTCGGATGGAGAAAAATGAGAACTGCTGGGTTTGAGTTTGATGGGAGATTATTCTTATCTCTGGATTTGATAGAATATAAGTTTAAAATGGTCCTCCTAAATGGAAATGCAATGCAAGTTGTTGGAAAGTAAACAAGAGTGGGGTCTTTTTCAAAGTTTTCGCGTATAAAAAGAACAAACATTTTAAATGAATAGCAGAGCAAAGAAGGTAGAAATTAATTACCCCATGAACATGATGACATTTATTGTCTCGTGGAGTCTGTTCAAAATAGTACTACTATCAATCTCAATAATTGAGCTACAGCCATCAAGTTCCTTACCGATCTCCCAACCCCATCCCACCGACTACAGCTTGTTATTTGTACAGAAGTAACCACATTATTGATGTAAAGGGATTTGTAGTGCCTAATAAATGCTCATCTATGACTATTGTATCTTGTGATATCAATACCCTTATGATATCAATACCTATGGGTTTAACCCATTGTATAGCTCAATTTTTATAATTGTTGTGATATCAATACCTATGGGTTTAACCCATTGTATAGCTCAATTTTTATAATTGATGTTTTAGGAGTAGATTGTGAGGTATTCGGAGATTTTTAATAAAATAATATATTTAATTATAAAAATAATATTAGAAGAATAAAAATATGCAATATGGATATCATTTGATTTTTTCTTTTTGGCATATTAGAGCGGTCCAAGACCGCTTTAACTAACAATGGTCCTAGGCCGTGACACACCCTAGATATCCTCCTCGAGATGGAGCACACCCGACGCTTGATCCAAAACAACAACATCAAAGGACCCCTGATAGGCCCAACTGGCCAAGTAGTCCGTACACATATTGGCCTCACGGTAAATGTGAACCAAAGAACACTGCCAATCACGCTGAAGCAACTCACGACATCTCTGGATAATAGGTGATAAAGGATCATGTAAAGCTGGAGGCTGCAGGATCTTGTTAACAGCAATAAGAGAGTCGGATTCCATAATGATTAATCTATGACCAGATTCCCAAGCAATCCTCAGACCATGATAAATGCATTTCGGATATCATTTGAATTGTAATAATGTATATATACTTTAATAAAATTTAGAAGTGAAAACACATTTTTTAAAAATACATTTTTATCATTTAAATTAAATTAAAAAAATATAAAAAAATTATAAAAAAAGGAAAGTTAGTTAATGTGTGGTTAAGGTAAAAAGAAGAGGATTTTAAAAAAGACACCATCTTACATGGATTTTGAAGTGAGGTTTTGGATCCTTCAAAAATCCCTCTCCAGTTTCCTAAGATTTTTAAAAACCCAATTATAATGTTGCCAAACCAAGTTTTTCAAATTTAGATTTTAAAAAATCCCTATTAAAAAGAAAATCCCTCTTGAATATCCTCTTCCAAACGCACGTAAATTCCTAATGACTTATTTTTCAAGTCTTTAATTTTTTGAAAGCCTATAGCAATTTATTAATTCTTTTTATTTAGTTAACAATTTATTGAATTGATAACCGTTCAAAATAACTATTCAGTATTTTATAAAGTGTTTACTTTTTTGAAAGACTAGGAATTAATTTTATTCAATTAAAACCTGTTCAAAATAACTTTTCAGTATTTATAAATACTGTGTTAATTTCTCAATCCGCTTGTAGAGTACAAAATTTACATTGTCCATGTATCAAATAAAAACTCTTTATTATGGAAAATTATCCAATACATCTTCAGTGGAGTTTAGCATATTGCAAGTGCACGTCTAGGGTGACATGTCTCCCCTAGAAACTAAATGAAATATTTAAGATTCAATTAATTAGGAAAATGACATGTGTCAACTTCTCAACCCGCTTATATTATTACGTTTTCTTCTCTCCCAAAAACAATTAATGTCTTCCATATCTGGTGGTCTTAGGAGATTTGTTGTATCATGAGGGTAACTTGTTTGTGATTGACAAACAATCTTACACTTAAGAAATTGTTCTTCACGCCTCAAAGCTTGTTCTTTTTTTTTTTCGAAATTTCCTAACATAGCCAATTGGCCAATTGGCCATAAGCTCTTGATAACAGCACAAAATCAAATTAATTTAACTAAAAGAATTCTGTCATGTATAATTCAAATCAATTTGGCTATGGGATCTTCTGAATTCATTTTCGTCTATATAACTTTTGCTGTAATTCTCTTTTGGGTCTATTTGACTTGGTTTGGTCCTTCTCTTTTGAAAGAACAGAATTGCATTGGAATTTAACTCTGCTTACTCTCTAAAATGCAAATTCTGTTCTGTTTCTCTCAAAAGGCAAGCAGATAAAATTTTCCCACTGAAATTTCAGGCATATTACAACTCATGAAAATACAAAGTTATATTATCTCAAGGCACTAAATGCCTAACATCAGAAATTCTACAAGAATACCACTAATTTAGCTTAGAAAAATTTCCCTTGAGGAGCAATTGTATTGAAAATTTGTGTTGCAGCTGCTGGGTGTGTTGATTTGATTCCTCTCATGGATTAGAGTTGAACTGAAAGGCTCACCCAAACCAGCATGAGAGCTACAAATGAATTAGGCCTAATGAATGAAGGGTATTTGGATTCAATGAGAAAAGTGGTGACAGAAGAGAGTGAGCACAATGGGATTCGATCGATCGGTTTATCCCATTGCTTTGAATCTTATGGCTGCCTCTTCCACTACATGACATTAATTTCTGGTTTCTGCTGGACAGAGAATTAGACCTCTTATATGACCCTGAACCTGATGACTTCATTTCATTGTTAAGGCTTTGGATTTTGGAAGGGTTTCTAAACTTGTTCAATTCCCATACTCTCACCTTTTTTTCATTCAAATTCTCCTTCTTCAAAGTTGGACAAGATTAAGGAAGGGAAAATTACAGGTGTCACCAACGTTGGGGCTGCAATAATTGGTAGAGATTACTACTGTTGTATTAAATTGTTAAAATGGAACTTCTAGAACATATAAGAAAAAGAGAAAGTTAAAGAACCCCATATTAATCATAATTTCATGACATTGGTTAGAAGAGTTCTCTTCTTTTCTCCAAAATTTCCCCTTGTTTGACACTAGAAGCTGTGGACTGTTGATGTTGCACATGCATACAAATTGAACAAAGCAAAATTTAATTTGGAACTAAGAAATTCTGAACAGAGTAGGCAAGAAAGTGGCAAGAATCCTCTGCCCGGAGTTTTCTTTGATGGAAGAGGATTTAGGAGAATTTAATCTGTCAGCATCAATAACTTGTTTTAGACCATATTCTTAATGAGGTTTCTAGCTTTTTCCACTGCCTCAGGTTGGTGCTCTGTGTTACCATACCATACAGTCAAGACAAAAATGGTGAATCCTTATATCATTGATTGGACTGACAACAGACGATCAGTGTGATAATCGATATGTTAAAGCTAATAAAAGCATTTGATTATTAAATTCTACTTGCAACAATCCTCAAATTAGCTGCAAACATAGGAAGGTAAAAACGGTTTCTCCAGTGACTATATATCCATATACAGGTCAGCACACAACTTGGAAAACGAAATGGCTTAAATGCCAAAATGCACACTAAAATTTGTACGCAATGTCACTTTGCACCCTCTTTCTTTATTTTGATCTTATCGCACCCTAATGTTTTCTTTTGTGTACATTTTGCACCCTCTGTGATACAAAATGGTCACGGTGCTGACGTGGCATGCCACATAGGATGAAAATGCCACGTGGCATGCTGACGTGGCAAAATTTTATTCTTTTATGCTGACGTGACATATCACGTGGCAATTTTTGTTTGACGTGGCATGTCACGTCAGCATCATAACGGTGCCATTAGGAATTCAACGAATTTTCAGTAACGAATAAAACATTAGGGTGCAAAGTCATCTAAAAAAAAAAGTGCAAAGTGGCAGTCCGTACAAGGTGCATTTTGGTATTTACGCCAAAAAGAAATTCCAACAAACACTTTTCAAATCTCATGTACTCCCTCAGTCCCTAATTACAAGTCCACTCTTGGTCAACAATACTAAACTTTGACCATTGTTTATAAAAAAAATATGTAAAATTTAATTTTGAAAAATTATGTGCTAAAAAGGTTGTAATTCAAAGTTTATAAGTGTTATTTTTAAAAACTATTTTGTTTTATATATTTTTATAAATAATGGTCAAAATTGAGTATTTGTTGACTAAGAGTGGACATCTAAATTGGCACGGAGGGAGTACCAAATTACCAAGTACTAACCAACTATTCTAACAATTAATTTTGGAGTACAATTAAGGATAAAAATCCTCTCCCCCCATTTTTTGTGTCCCTATTATTCCCCATCCACCAAATAATGACACGTGTCCCTTTTTAATTTCTAATGTTATTCCTTGTTTGCTTAGTTAAATTAAATTTTATATTTTCATTCTAAAACCCTATGGGGAATATATTAAAATTTAGGACTAACCCTTATATTCGATTATTTATTTTTAATTTGGGGCTAAACCTGGTGATTAAGTGTAATCCCTTAATATAATATTATAAGAAATATAGTACATAAACAAACAACACAAGGATTGGCAAAAAAAAAAAAAAACAAACAAACAACACAAGGAAGAAAATAAAATGAAAAACAACACTGCTAGTTGATCCACACTTGCAAAATCTTCGTAATATTCTCAGACTGACCAGTTGGGCAAAACTGTTCTCATCATCACACAAACACACTTTGTGCAAGCCCCACCCAAACTCTAGTCAGATTCACTTTCATGATAGGAATCCTGCAAAACAATAACAAGGCATGTGTGAGCATTATAATTATGAGACAAGTGAAGAAAAGTTATTAGTAGAAGCTAAAGCAGCAAAGTAATTACTATAATTATAACTAAACTATATGCAGTTTTACTCATATATAGTTTGATTCAGGCTATGTTTAATTCTTTCTCCAAAGGAGTTTTATTAGAAGATATAAGTATAAAGTGTTACTGATCTGAATTATCTTTATGATTATGTTTTGTCAGAAAATGAAGAGACCATATGTGAAAGCAAAAAATAGAGTCTAAATGCATACTCATTCACCATCTTAATTAATTTATTACTGTACTGTGAAGTGAAGACTTTTTCATTGTTTCATTTTATTTCTCATATATATTAGTAAGATTAATCAATTACTTATATTTATCAAGGTACTTCAGAGAATGGAAACAAACAAATACTATTATATAGTTAGCAGCGAAAGGAAGCATTTTGATGGTGGAAGGAAAGGGAAACTGCAATAATAAACAGAATAATTACTCACCTTCCGTGGTTTGAAAGAGGGCAAAAAAGCATTTCGAGTGGCTTCATCCTCCCATTCTAAGTGACTCCACCAGTCATTGCCTCCTTCAATGGAGAGGTTATTTCCCTTTGCACTGTCAGAGTTGAGCGGAAGCTTCTTCAGTTTTGGGCATCTTAATATCTCCATCTCTCTCAAAAATAGGAAAGGTAGGGCTTTGGGGTATATGCTCTTCAACTCTGGTAGACTCTCTAACTCAAGCCTTTCAAGCTTAGGAAATGGTAGATCTCCAGCTTCACCCTCCCTTATTATCTCTTCCATTTTTCCACAATTCTCTACCAACAAATATCTTAGATTTGGAGCCAGAATCAGCCACGTCGTATCCCTCAATTTCCCACAATTTCTTAAATTCACCCTTTCCAGCGAGTGAAAGCAAAGAGTATTAATAGTTGAGAGGTGTAATGATTCTAACATTCTCTCTATCTTCATCTCTTCCACCCTCTTACAATTAAAAAGCCACAGGTCCTTTAGACACTTCATATCTGATAAACATAAAACATTAAATACCTTTGACTCGCTAAAATCCCAAAGCCATAGAATTTCAATGCACGGTTGTAGGTTGTGAAATCTCAAAAGTCGTTCAAGAGCTAGAGAGCCTTTCATTTCTAATTGAATCTCATTCAAATGTTGCAAGCCCCCCAATTCCTCTATTAATCCTCTTTCATCTTCACCACCAATCCACACCTTGCCTTCTTCAACTGATGATGTGATGAATAGTCTAAATACTTGCAACTTTGAGAAGCTAGATATTAATTCATGTGGGATTCTTACAAGATTCTCCATGAAACTCAAGTCCAAAAATTTTAATTTTGTTAAACTCTTAAGCTCCATTAACAACTCTTCAATCTTTGTCCATGATAGATCGAGACATTCTAGTGAAACCAAACTTGAAATTCCTTCTGGCAACTCCTTTAGATTCTCACAACAAAACAAGTTTAGAACTTTCAGATTGGGCATAAACTGAAAGAAGCTATTTTCAATCTTACACAAATCTTCATTTTTGCTTAGAAATAAAGTTTGAAGATTAGGACATGTAGGTGTTGATGTTAGGCATTTAATTTGGTTTCCCATGAATGACACTCTTCCTGCACTTTGCCATTTTTCGGCTTCTGGGGCTTCAGTTAATTGAAACCCTGCTTTTACGTAAAATCTCTTCTTCTCTGCTGCTTCACATTCACATGAAATCCACAATGCCATGTCACGAATCACATCATGCATCTTCACATATTCTTCATAAGGAATTCTACCTTTAGTTTGTTCTAACAAACTAGCATTAATAAGAGAATCAATAATGTGATGCCCTTGCAAACGAGCTTTACTTATGCTCTCAAACTCATCCAACAACCCCTCACAAAACCAATACTCGATTAATTTACTCTTCACAATCTCATCATCTTCAGGATACAAACAACAATATAAAAGGCACGATCTTATTGTGTCAGAAGGCAAACTATCATAACTGAATTTCAAAACAACATATAACTCTCTTGCTGTATTTGCAAATTGATGTGCTGAATTCTTTAACACCTCAATTGCATACTTCCATGATGCGGGGGACTTCTTACCAGCCATGGCTCGACCAATTACGACCAGTGCAAGAGGCAATCCACGACACTCTGCAGCAACCATTTTGGCAAGCTCTTGAATATTTGGATGGCTATTGAGTGTATCTTCTCCAACCTTCTGTTGAAACAAAGCCCAAGCTTCATTTTTTTCCAAGCACCTTACTTCAATCTTCTCATTTGCTCCCATTTGGCTGCATACATCAAACAAACGAGTAGTGAATACCACTTTGGATTTGGAACCATTTTCCTGATTGGGTAAAGGTACCCCTACTTTGATCAAATCCACATGTTCACATATGTCATCTAAAAAGAGAACAAACTTCTTTCTACTCAAAATACGGTGGATATCTTGAGATTTCTCCTCAGATGATTTATCCTTCCACGACTCCATCGATAAATGTAACTTTTCTCCAATCTTTGATTGAACATTTTCAGTAGTGTGATCTTTAGACACTACTACCCAAATAATAGCATCATAACAACTTGGCATATTGCTCAACTTGTTGTAAATTTGGGTCAAGAGTGTCGTTTTCCCAACTCCACCAAGCCCATACAAGCCGATCATTCCCACCTCTTCTTGTTCAAGCAAGTTGCAGACTTTAATCAAGGTTGATTCCAAGCCAACAGTCCATTCAGCTGGCCTGACCTCTGCCACAGCTTCAGGTTCATTTTCAGCTACCTTTTCGAAAGCTCCTTGGTTGTTTAGAGCAACAATCTCTTCAAGTTTTCCAGCCACCTCTCGACCAAACTTGTAGCTAGACCAACAATTCTTAGAAAAACAGCCTCCCGGACATAATTTCTCAAGTTCTTGAGTGGCGTCTCTTAGCAATTGCTCTGCCTCTGATATCAAAGTTTGAGATCGTGAAAGCCAAACTTGAACTTGGCTAAGCCGCTTCATAAGGTTTTGTTGTTCAGCCAAATCAACTTTCCGATTGACATCATCCCTTAACGCCTTCAAGTCCTCCAAGGCAGCCGTGAGAACTTTAAGATTAGCTTCAAGCTTACAAGTGTAACTTGCTTGGCCGACAACACAATCCCAGCAACGAGATAGTGTGTCCTCTGTAGAGATTGAGAGTGAACACAAGTTTCCCATGACAGAAAAATTAAAATTGAATTGTGGGTTTGAGTTGAGAAGAAATTATACTTGGCTCTGGACTGAACGGTGATTTGAGTTTGATGAATGATTTTTCTTAATTGGCTCTGGATTTGATACAAGGAATGGTCCTCCTAAATGGAAATGCAATGCAAATTGTCGGAAAGTAAACAGAGTGGGGAGACAATAGCTTTTTTAAAGTTTACGCATATCAATCGTAAAAGACGAACGCTTTGAAGGTAAAGGGAAGAAAGAATGAAATGATGAAAATTATTGGCTTGGTGGGGTCTTTTCAGATGCTTTGGTTACCAAAAGAAGAGGGAATAAATGACACTTTGCACCCTTAAGTTTGTACGAACTGTCACTTTGCATCCAACTTTTTTATTTTGACCAAAACACACCCTAAAGTTTTATTTTTGTGCCACTTTGCACCCTCCGTCACGGTAGGACAAACGAATCGATCACAACGTCTGACGTGGCATGCCATGTGGACAAAAAATGACATGTGGCACATATCCTTTTGTGAATGTGGCATGTCGCATGTCACTTTTTGGTACACGTGGCGTGCAACGTATCACTTTTTGGAACATGTGACGTGCCACTTTTTGACACACGTGGCGTGCCACATGTCACTTTTTGATCCACGTGACCTGCCATGTGTTACTTTTTTATCCACGTGGCATGCCACGTCGGATACCGTGATCGATCCGGTTGTCCTACCGTGACGGAGGGTGCAAAGTGGCACAAAAATAAAACTTTAAGGTGCGTTTTGGTCAAAATAAAAAAGTTGGGTGCAAAGTGACAGTCCGTACAAACTTAAGGGTGCAAAGTGGCATTTATGTCATAAATAAGAGAGTCCCCATAAATAAATGTTCAAATATCATCCTACTGTATGTCGAATACTTTTGTGTAAATTCATTATAATCTAGGCAGGAAAATATCCAAAATAATTTAACTAAAAGAATTTGGTTATCTATAATTCAAATTAATTTAGCCATGGGATCTTCTGAATTCATTTCTGTCTTTAAAATTTTGTTATCTATAATTCAAATTAAGCCATGGGATCTTCTGAATTTATTTCTGTCTTTAGAATTTTGTTATCTATAATTCAAATTAATTTAGCCATGGGTCCTTCACCTTCTATTTTCCAAGTTAAGCTGCATTTCACATCTGGTTTTTTTATTATTACTAGTATTTACTTCCACGTGCGTTGCACGTGATACTCGTATTTAAATTAAATGAAAATTAAAATAATGATTGAAATTAATTATATATATATGTAGAGCTGTCAAATCTAAGCCGAACCCGATAACTCGTCTAATCCGACATAATCCGATTTGACAAAAAAAAGCAAACGACACAGACCCAACCTATTCAGACACGACAAACTGTATATGCAGTTTACTAAACTTCACCAGTGGTGGATTGTAAAATAAAATCGAATAATAAATATATTAAATAAAATTAAGAACTAAACATTAAAAAATTATGCTTTTTTGGTGCAAAAAAAAATTAACGCTGACCAAATTGAGCTGAATCTAAACCTGAAAAATCCAAAACCCGGATGATCTGGAACCCGATTGACCCGAGGTCAAAACTCGAATCCACCTAACCCAATTAGACCTAGTAGACCTGAACCTAGATGAGTCGAAACCCGAATGACTCGAGAAAATTATCTGATTCATTTGACTTAGAACCATATTTAACCTACCAATACCCGCTACAAAAATAGAAAAACAAAGTGAATCACAATAATTAGATTTTAAATAAATTTTTAACTTAATTTGTTAAAAAAATTTGAATAGTTAATGATTAGCCAATTTATTTTAACTTTTAAACTTGATAATAATACTTTTATCCGCTCATATTATAATTGAAATGGATCCATAACTACCAAAAAAATCTCCAATATTTTAAAAGTAAAATGGTAAAAATAAAATATTTATGAAAAATATTCAATTTAATCGAATAAAAATAGAGTTTTTAGTAGAATAATTGTAAAAGTTTATTTCTAAAAAAATTGTAAAAGAATATATTTTAAAAATTCTAATATGTCTAAGTTTTTTAATTAAAATAGTAAAATGATAACAACAAAATAGTTATAAGGATATTAGATTTAATTAAATAAAAATAGAGTTTTTTTACAGAAAAATAAAAATAGAGTTTTTAGTTGAGTAAAACTATAAAAGTATATTTAAAATTTTCTAATACATCTAAGTTTTTTTAATTAAAATAGTAAAATGGTAAAAATGATATATAGTTATAATAATGCAAGATTTTTTTTAATTATACAGCAAGCAATATATCAAGCAAAAAATCAATTATAAGTCAAATAAAATAATTGCAATTAGGGAAATAATAAATTTTAATCATAATACATTATTATAAACTATCAAATAGTAAGATGTCAATCATAATAATTTTTTAAATTAGAATGGTAAAATAAAATAATTATAAAATATTGAATTTTTTGAGATAATAAAATATTGAATTTATTTAAATGAAAATAGTGTTTTTAGTAGAATAAAACTGTATATTTTGAAAACAAAAATAGTAAAAAAATAAAGCAATTATAAAGATATTAGATTTAATTGAATAAAAATAGAGTTTTTAGTAGAATAAAACTATAATAGTTAAGTAATGGTATTTAAGAAATATGTTTGAATAATAAGGGTATAATAGTCGATTCAATTAGAAAAATAAGGGTATAATAGTCGATTCAAAAGTTTCTCATAACTCGTACTTTTATATATAGTATAGATTATTAATATGTATGTATTCATCTAGTACTAGCAGAAAAAAGAACTGCTACAAAAACCAAGGTTACAAAAGAGTTCAACCACTAAAAAGCAACTATCAAAACAAGCCACATCTAGTTTTTTGACAGAATAGGATTGCATTGAAATTTAACTATGCGTTCTTTCAAAAAATGCAAATTCTGTTTTGTTTCTATAGGAGCAAAAAATCTTAAATTGATTGAGAGGAGAAAAATACCAAAAGACGAAACTTTTTATTAAATTGAAAAAACTCACTCAACAAGAACAAGAACAATTTTAATGGAGATTCCAACACAAAAACACAATTTTCTTGGGTAACCCTAACTGGGTTTCACCAGAGGCATCATTTGGTCAAATTCTCAAGTCTCATCTAACTTGGAGCTTCCTTTGAGTCTCACCTAAAATCCTAGACATAACTCCCTATTTATACTAGAAAAATACTAAAACTCTAATGGAACCACTTAATAGAAATTCTCAATTAAATTAAACTTAACTAAATAATTAAAGAGCCCATAAAAATATTATTAGGGTTGGTTTAACTCCAACATAGCCTCCCTTAAACCAAGCTCTTCATGATCCATGAACCAATGCCATCAATCGTCTGAATCTTCAATGCAATTGTTGTTGTTGTAGTCAAAGCATGCACCATCTTCTTCTTGCAGTCAACTTGAATTTTCATCTTCACACGAGGAATTGCTTCATCTTCAAACTTGTCAAAATGTTTCTTAGTCTCAAAGAATTGATCCATGCTCACCCAATCATTATGAAAGAAATCAGCACCAAATTCTTTCATGTTAGTCCATTCACCAAAAAATTCCATAACAACATATTCAGACTTGAAAAATTTCTTTAACCCAAAAAATCAATAATTTCTGCTTCAACCTGATCCAAACAGAAAGTTTCAGCCAACATATCATCAAATAAATTTTCTTTTTGATCCACTTGTGCAATTATATCAACCACACTATCTTCAAAAACTACTTTTGCAAACAAACCATCAAGATCAATTTTTGACAATCTAAAAATTTCAGCAGAAAGTTTTGCATCCAAACCAGAATCCCACAAACCTTCAAAGTCAATTTTTGACAATCTCAAGAGTTCAGCAGAAAACTTTGCATCCAAACTAGAATCCCACAAACCAAGATCTTCAACCTCGATTTTTGATAATCGAGAAACTTCTTCATCAAATAATTTTTCCTTCTCATCCAAAAATTTATCATCCAAATCAAAAGTTTGATCAGAATATGATTGAAGCAAAATATCCCAAGTCTCTTTTGACGACTTCGCTTTATGAATTTCATCCCAAACTGACAATTCAACACTCACATTCATTCGAATATAGGTAAGAGCCAAACGATCTTTATACTGAAAACTTAACAATTTTTCATTCTGTGATTTTGTCAAAACATCTGTATCAACAGGTATAACAAACCCTTTTTCAACTACGTACATCCCAACAATCTACCGCTTTCAAATAATTCTGCATCATAGCAGCCCATTCTGGAAACAAAATTTTCCATCAAAGTTGATGGAGATTCCCTGCACAAACTGCATCTAATCTTCTTTTCTCTTCTCCTCCCCAATCAAAACACCACACTACCCAGGACGTAATCTTGGCTCTGGATACCAATTGTAGGAGCAAAAAAATTTAAATTGATTGAGAGGAGAAAAATACCAAAACACACACAAACTTTTTATTATTAATTGGAAAACTTAACTCAACAAAAACAATAACAATTTTAATGGAGAGTCTAACATACAAACACAATTTTCTTGGCTAACCCTAACAGGGTTTCACCAGAGGCATCTTTGGGCAAATTCTCAAGTCTCACCTAACTTGGAGCTTCTTTTGAGTCTCACCTAAAACCCTAGACATAACTCCCTTTTTATACTAGAAAATAACTAAAACTCTAATGGACCCACTTAATAAAAACTCTCAATTAAATAAAACTTAACTAAACAAATAAAGAGCCCATAAAAATATTATTGGGCTTGGTTTAACTCCAACAGTTTCTTTAAAAAAAAAGGCAAGCCATGTAAAATTTTCCCACTGAAATTTTAGAGGAGATTATGTAACCTTTTAGGCATATTACAACTCATGAAAATTCAAAATTATTATCTCAAGGCACTAAATGCCTAATATCGGAAAATTCTACAAGAAATATGACCAATTTAGCTTAGAAAGATTTCCCTTGAGGAGCAATTGTATGCAATCCAAGCCTGGTTTGAAAATTTGTGTTGCAGTTGCTGGGTATGTTGATTTGATTC
Source organism: Corchorus capsularis (assembly GCA_001974805.1). NCBI lineage: Eukaryota > Viridiplantae > Streptophyta > Magnoliopsida > Malvales > Malvaceae > Corchorus > Corchorus capsularis. The sequence continues at coordinate 6,829 of AWWV01009601.1, read as the reverse complement.
CTCTCAAGGATTAGAGTTGAACTGAAAGTCTCACCCATATATACCAAGCATGAGAGCTAGAAATTTGGCCTATTGAATGAAGGGTATTTGAATTCAATGATATAAAAGTGGTGAGAGAAGAGAGTGAGCACAATGGGATTTATCCCATTGCTTTGACTCATATGCCTGCCTCTTCCACAAACAGAGGCCATGGGTGATGGGAGTTGCTTGCTTAGTCCTTTCTTCTGATCTAATGGAATTGACACAAGCCAAGGAATCTCGAGGCCAAATTACCAGGACTCATGAGCAAAGATTTTGTTCGAGATTTTCTTCGGCGCCTGTTGTGTCCATCAAGCCGTTTTCTTCAGCTCCTTTTCTCCCCATCAAACTCTCCAACACCATGAATTCTACTAAATTGAATCAAGGGAATTTTTTGGCAAAAAAAAATCAACGGAATTTAAGATTCCACCACCATAGAAATTCAGAGTTTTCTTTTTCCTGCTTATTGCAAACAAATGCCAGTCAATTTACCTGCTACATTGCTGACAAAACCTTAGCTCTTTACCTTCAACAATGACAAGTGGGTCCTTGGAATGGTGCTTACATACCCTATGGCGCATATGATACTTCCGGAATTTTCCAAAATCAGATTTGTAGCCATCATCAACCAAACATGACATTAATTTCTGGTTTCTGCTGGACAGAGAATTAGACCTCTTAAATGACCCTGAACCTGATGACTTCATTTCATTGTTAAGGCTTTGGAAGGGTTGCTAAACTTGTTCAATTACTTTATTCTCACCTTCTTCTGATTTGGACAAGATTAAGGAAGGGAAAATTACAGGTGTCAGCAACGTTGGAGCTGTAATAATTATTGGTAGAGATTAGCACTGTTGTATTAAATCGTTATAAAATGGAACTTCAAAAACATAAGGAAAAGAAAAAGTAAAAGGACCCCATATTTGGCTGGTGATTTTGAATAGATTGCCTACTAGAGAGAGACTTGCACAATGGGGTGTGGAGATGGCTTCCACTGCTTGTCTGCTTTGTGGCCAGCAAATTGAGAATAGAGACCACCTATTTTTCACTTGCACCTACTCTAGACTAGAAGTGTATGGCAGAATGTCCTTACCACATGTGGCTTTTCTAGACAAGCTAGAGACTGGTCTAGTGAATACGCTTGGGCAGTACAGGGCTTTAAAGGTAAGTCCCTCCTTGTTACCATATTAAAGCTTGCATGGACTTCTTTCTGCTACTTTATATCGATGGAAAGGAATGCACGTTTATTTGGTAGATCACAGAATTCTGAAGAGGTTGTTTTCGGCAACATTCGAGATGCTATTAGATTTAAACTTCATGGCTTGTCTAAAGATCATTTTTATGAGAACTTATTGGGGAAAAAAGATGCTAATGTTGGAGGGTGTTCTGTTGAGGTTTTACAGGATATTATTCTAGATGTAGTTCCTCTTGATTTGCAGCAGAATCTAATTGCTCCTGTTACTAGAGAGGAGATTAAATCCACTTTGTTTTCTATTAGCGGTGACAAAGCACCGGGTCCTGATGGTTTTAATGCCCACTTCTTCAAAGCAGCATGGTGCATTGTCCAGGAAGATGTTATTGCAGTTATTCTTCACTTTTCCAGACAGGTTCTCTCCTTCATGCCTTTAATTCTACTGCAATAGCACTTGTACCTAAGGTCCTTAATCCTATGTACATTTCTGAATTTAGACCCATAGCTTGCTGTACTATTTTATATCGTTGCATCACTAAGATTCTGGCAAATAGAATGAAGAAGTGTCTTCCTTTTCTTATTGCTGAAAATCAATGTACTTTCGTTGAGGGTAGAAAGCTTGTGGATAATGTTTTAATGGCTCAAGAATTTGTTTATGGGTATAGTAGAAGCTGCATTTCTCCTAGATGTGCACTTAAGATTGATTTGAAGAAGGCTTTTGATTCTGTGGATTGGGAGTTTCTTGTTAATATTCTTAAAGCTCATAAATTTCCTGATATGTTCATTGTTTGGCTTACTGCTTGCTTAACTTCCCCAAAGTTTTCCATTTCTTTAAATGGTGGATTATTTGGCTATTTTTCGGGGGCCCGAGGAGTTAGACAAGGAGACCCTATCTCTCCTTATCTATTTGTTCTGGCTATGAATGTTTTATCTCGGTTGCTTAATTTTGCTGCCAATCATGGGGTTTTTTCTTTTCATCCAAAGTGCAAAAGGATCAATCTTACGCATCTGTGTTTTGCTGATGACCTTCTTATATTCACTAAAGGAACTCCAAATTCTATTTTGGGTGTGAAAAATCTGTTGGACCTTTTCTACAACTTCTCTGGACTTCAACTAAACTGTGAGAAAAGTGAATTGTTCACTGCTGGGGTTTCTGACTCCGTGCTGCATGATATGATTCTTGTTTCTGGGTTTAAGGTTGGTATCTTGCCAATCCCTAATTTGGGTCTCCCTCTGGTTTCAAAGAGATTAACAGCTCGAGATTGAGAAGCTTTGATTGAGAAAGTTAAAGGAAGAATATCTCATTGGACTGTCAAGCATCTTTCTTTTGCAGGGAGGCTTCAGTTGGTGCAGTCAGTGTTATTTAGCTTACAAAATTTTTGGTGCCAGAGCTTTATTCTTCCAACCTCTGTAATCAAGAGACTTAATCAATTATGCTCCTCTTTTTTCTGGAAAGGTAATGATAGTGGTGCTCAAGGAGTTAGGGTAAGTTGGGACTGGATTTGCCACCCTAAGTCTGAGGGAGGTTTAGGCCTGAAAAATCTTGTTGTGTGGAATCATGCTTGTATATTGAAGCACCTATGGAGAATTTATATGAAGGCAGGCTCTCTTTGGATTGCTTGGATCCATAATTATGTACTTCTTGGACATAATATCATGGACATACATAGCTTGAAAAGATTTAGCTGGAACATAAAAAAGGTGCTAAAGCTTTGAGATTTAGCTTTACAATTTATTCGAAGCAATGGAGATTGGAATTTACCTACTGGAACTTTTCAAACTTCTATTGTTTATGATGTTTTGAGGCATAAGAATTCAAAAGTTGTTTGGCAACGGTTGCTCTGGTATTCATGTAGTTTGCCTAAGCATTCAGTGGTGACATGGATGGCCATTCTTGATAGGCTTCCTACTAAGGATAGACTAATTAACTGGCATGTTCATGTTGATTCGGCTGATTGTGTTCTTTGTGGTTTGTGCCCTGAGATAAGAGATCATCTTTTTTTCTCTTGTGATTATTCCAGGTTGCTATGGAAACGTATTTTGTTAGCTTGCAGACTAACACGTGATGTGAAGGACTGGCAAGATGAGCTTCAGTGGGCTTCTACTCGCATCAAAGGCAAGTCGCTGATTTCCTTGATTCTTAGATTGGCATGGAATGCTTTTTTTTATACTATTTAGTGTGAGAGGAATGCCAGAATCTTTCAAGGAAAAATGCAAACTATTGATCAGGCCTTTTCTAATATTCGTAATGTCATTAGATATAGACTTAATGGTTTTTGTAATGTTGCTAAAGACCCTATTAATTTGTTCCTTTGTAATAGTTAGGGTCTCAATTTGAACTGGTAGTTGCTTTGCAACTTTGTCTTTGTAATCGGTGCTTTTAGGCAGTTCTTTTTCCTGCCTGCTGGATGAATACATATTTATCCAAAAAAAAGTTTGTTTTGATACTATTAATAGTCATTTGTGTACTAGCTGGAACCTTGTAATCCCTGGTCTTTATAACTAAATTCTTAGTTTACTGGTTTCCTTTGTAAGTTCTGTCAAATTGTTCATAGAACAATTTTGGTACTTTGTATAAGCACTTGTTGCTTTTTCAGGATAATACATTGCTTAATTATCCAAAAAAAAAAAAGGACCCCATATTCATAATCATGACATTAATTAGAAGAATTTTCTTCTTTGATCATCCAAAATTTCCCTTGTTTGACACTTAGAAGCTGTGGACTGTTGATGTTACATATTACAAATAGAACAAATCAAAAGTTTGGAATTAAGAAATTGTAAACAGATCGTAAATAAGAATTGCTTTGGTTTCAGACTTCTTTGAATAAAATAAAATGAGTGGAAAGAAGTATTTATAGAAAAGATGAGGGAATGGATCCATTTTGGGAAGCAGCCAGGTAATGGGATAAGGGCAGGCTCCATTTGGTTCCCATTTTTTTGATGAATCCTAGAAATGGGATTTTAAATAAATTGATAAATCAATGTTGTGATTGCTGTATAAAGTAAAGTAATTTTGGACCATCTTTTTGTGTTGGAATCGTCACCCTTCACTTTCTGGCCATATTACATATGAATTTATTTCTTAGTTATAATCAAATACCCCATTTCATGGAAGATTCCTAGTAGGAGCTAGGGAAATTGTCCTTAGTGATGAATATGGTTTTTAATCGATTTTTCTTTAAGAAAAATATGCTAACAGATATATATATCATATATAAAGAGCTAGGGATTGTACATGTATTTCATTACAGGAAGGATCCATGTACACCATTAAACCCACTAAATACATGATTTGCATATACATATAATACCATGCTGCTATTCTAAAACCCAGATCCTTCCTGCTATTCTAAATCTAAAACCCAGATACTACATTTTTCTAAGTAGCCTATCACTTCCATCAGAGCAAGTCAGAGATTGTACTCCTCTAAGTAATATTATTATGATTTTTAAAAAATTGAAAGAAAGTGAAATGAAACCAAAATTCATTTTTGGTATCATTTTTAATTAGGTTCAAAATTTTCTTCTCCCATCAAAAACCTCATTCAAAGAAACTAATTCTTCTGACAATTCTTCCATCAATAATCCGAATATTGCATATTCGACTTCTAATGCTATCTCTCTAATCTGCTCTTGGTTTCTCTTCCAACCATCAAGATCTCTTCTCAAATCTTGTTCAACCATCATGTCAATGGTGTTTGACTCCAACCTTTTACAAACACTTCTAACGATGTCACAGTCTTGCTCTGTCTGTTGTTCCTCTGCAATTAGATCTGATACTAACCTTTTCATGTCTTCTGGGATATGTCTTAGACTATGGAAGCTTGATTTTAGCACTTCATGGACAAAACCATAATCGACATTCATTTCATCATCCGATGAAGCTGACTCGAGCTCAAGTTCCTCTTCTTCTTCTTCTTGTTCATAAATACAATTTTCCTCATCAATATCATCATCATCTTGCTCTTCTTCTAACATTCTTTTCTCAAGTTCAATTGGATCCAATTTGGCCATTTTCTCGAATCTACGAAGTTTGTGCAATAGATGTTGCTTTGCTCTTTGTACAATCGAATGACTTTTTAAAGGCAATAGAATTTTTATTAATGACAACAAGGTTTCGTTATTGGCAAATAAAACCAACCGAACCTTTGGGAACATAACTTCCTAACTCAAATTCCAAACAGACCAAAGGAAACACATCCAACACCGTTCGGCCACCAACCAACCACTGCCCTCAAAACAAAAAAAAAAACAAAACATAAGTAAAGGCACCTAAAACAAAATCAAAACAAGCAACAATTCACATCCCCTTACAAGTACGTAACACAATCATAACCACACTGCTCAAACAAGACAAATAATTAGCCCTACTTATGAATCTTCAGCTTTTTCAGATCAATCAACTCCAAATTAATTCTTTTAGAAAGCACAAAAACAGAAAGCACAAAAACAGAAAACAACACAACAAATCCAGTATGAGAGAAGGCAACAGAAACACCCATACCATCTAGTAAATAAAAAAGAACTACGAATACAAATCTCTTTTATCCATTACCCCTCTATTTCAACTAAATCGTTAACAATCACCTCATCTTCATCAACAATTTACCAACAATAATAATCACTCCTTCACTTTCTAGTTATATTATATATGAATTTATTTCTTAGTTATAGTTATAACCAAATACTCCATTTCAAAAAAGATTCCTAGTAGGAGCTAGGGATCAAATTGTCGTTAGTAAATTAAAATGGTTTTTAATTGATTTAAAGATTGTGGTTAAGAGCTATATATTAAGAGCACTCCTTAAAGTGGAAAATTATTATAACCGTCCTATCACGATTATATCAATCAATAATAATGCAGATAGAAACACCCCAAACCCTATCTAATAATTTCTTCTTTAAAGTTATTTGTACACCTTAACTTTCTTCTTTAAAGTTATATATATATATATATATATACACACACACAAACGAAACAACAATTGATTAACAAAGCAAATTCATCGAAGAGAACTATAAGTCAGACTCAAATCTTTCATTAATCAAGGTGACAATTGAATTTAGTAAGTAGTTTTGTAGTATAATATTTATATCACATGTATCCCTTTTCTTATCATGTTTGGAGAAAGGTGATTAAAATCATTTTTCAAGAGGGGAATTATAATAGAAAATGCATCTTCTCATGCCAAAATTGCATCACTTCACGTAAAGTTTAGTCAGAAATGTAAATAATTAGGATTTACAGGGTAAGTTTCGAAATTTAACTAGGATATTTGTAGGATTTTAGGGATGTAATTATACGACGCATCAAATATATCCGCGGGACAATTTTGATATACATCTCATATATATATTTGGTCTAATTTGTTGTGTGATGTAATTACAGTCACAATATAATTTAAACAAAACTCTACAACAATAAGTATTAATGTTCTAAATTATAGTAAGTTCTGTGAGACTAAATTTTTGTGTCATGTCAGGAAAGTCTAAACCTGTTGGAGACTCACCCACCATAACCAGGTGGGCGACGCGGATTGGATCCGAATTAGTCAGGGTAAAGCCCTGGATACCGGATCCAGATGGGATAAAAAAAAATTAAGCGTCTAAATTGGA
>AWWV01009600.1:0-13156 GCA_001974805.1 Corchorus capsularis | reverse complement strand
GTCGATATGGAGAAATTATTAGATGGACTTGTGACAAGCCGGATTTGTTACTAAAATTTAGTCACAAATTTATCATCCCCAAGTTTCACCATATGAGATTTAAAAGGTAAGTCCCTAAAATTAGGACATTAATTTGCTAAGGTTTTAGAAATTGTAGGAAAAATCTAACTTGTCACGATCTCATTCATTAGGACCATGAATGACGTGGAGAACCCGATCCATGTAATAATTGTTCGTCGACATGCGCTTGCGCTACACGTATTCCTTTTTCCAATTTGGACTTGGGTTTATATGTGAGGAGGCCTGCTCAATCTGAGATCTAAAAATAGTCATTTTACAACTCTTAAAAAAATACAAGAAAAGAGAAAAATAGGTTTAGTTTTCTCGATTCGGGTGAGAAGTATATAGGGAATTTTTCGTAATATTGGTGGAGTACACGAAAATAATATTTAGTATAGTGGGAAAAATGAATTAAAATCCATGGCGGCGGCAGCAGCAGCCATAGGTGAGTGAGAGAGTCGCTGTCCACCATTCAAAGCTAGCCACCACACCAGAGAGTTAAGTTGAATAATTAAGAACCTGCTACGAAGGTCTGCCTACTGCCATGGCTTTTTCTTTTCGTAACTTTAATTATAAATTTGTTCTTCTTCGACTGAATTGTTTGCTGCTTGAATTCCAACAAAGGGCGCAGCAGCGTCCATTGTTGAATGGGCAAACTAATATAATATTCATGGTTAATATATATATGCAATGTTGCCAAACGACTAACATAAAAATGAAAATCATCTAGAAAAGATAATTTTAATTATGAGACGAAATCATAGCCATGATATCTGCTGCTTGAATTGATGATAATGTGATTTATCCTAATCATTCACATGAACAAGACATTTTCAAAGGAATTTCAAACATTTCAAATCTTTAGATGAAAATTTTGAGATTGTTCTTCACTTTCCACTTTACAGACCAAATTTATTAAGACAGATTGGTGAATATTGGACTCTTTAGGATAACACACATTTATATTATTTCCACTTATTCCTTTGAAGTTTGGTTGACTTTTTATGAGTTCATTTGGCATGAATCCCATCAACACATATACTAGTTTATCAATAATTAGGTAATTTTGCATTCAAATTACTCACTTATATGCTAATTTCCTTTTGATTACATTAGAGAACTATAAGGGATTAATCGGAATGTAGGACTTGAAGTTCGAACCTCAGACTTGTGAAAAATCAACTCGTAAGTTGAGTTAGATGATTGAAAATTTATCATAATTTCTAAAATCCTATTTAATAATACCCTAAAATCAAAGGATTTTCTTACCCAAAAAAATCAAGGGATTTACCCTGCAAATTCTCCATATTTATAATCAGTGACTAAACTTGGATTTAATTTGTTACCTTAATTATTAGGAGGGTCAAGTGGGGACAATATGGAAGGTCAAATAGAATTTTCCATTAATTTTAATATGTATGACATGTAAATTCTATTGAAGATTAATTACTTAAACATACGAGGAATAGTACAAAAATTTTAAATGTGAAAAAAATAATACATGTATCATTTTTAGAATGGTTGAAATCCCATGAAATTAAATCATAATTATATACAAAACTTCCTTTTCTCAAAACTTGGAAACAAATTCTTTCATAGTTGGGTTTTGGTGGACCTAAATTGAATTAAGAAATGTTTTCTATGCATAAAGCATAAGTTTTACTATAATCATAGCAAAATCATGACAATTGGAAGAACATTTTTCATCACCTACTGCTTTCAAATTTTAGTTGATATTGAGTAGATGACTGATTTTGACATGGCTAAATAGATCAGCAGCACTAAGCCTTGTTTGCCTAACCACTGCTTGAAAATCTTAAAGCATAATTATTGCCATGAAATTTTCATAATCTGATTGACTTTGGTGCTCATTAACATTAAAACTACCAATTTACATATGTAATCATTATGATGATTGAAAACTTTTTTCTGATATGTGGTATCCAAGGTCAAAGGTACTTTGCCTAATCACCTCTGAAATTTGGAAATGAGTCAGATTGATTCAGCTGCAATTCCAAATAAAATATTTTGATCAGCATAATTTAGTATTGATTCCACATATATAATATGACTAAGACTTGAGAGTGCAAGAGGAATATGATTGATGACATGTTATCACAAATAAGAAGGCTTCTGATCAAGTATATATGATGCAAATTGCCTATATATGTTTGATTTGAGAATTCAAAATTCTAATTGGTGTAAGCCCTTTAGTATCTAACAGTTACGCTGAATCCTGACTAATTCGGAATTGAATCATTTATAGAATATGAGAATGAATATATGTCATTATCCCTGATGAAAAAGGGGTAAGATTATTTATACTTATGCTTTTTTTTTCATGAATTTGTTTGGATAATAATGTATTAAGCCCTCGACCGGCCAAGCACTGTGGAAAAAAACATGGTCCCAAACTTGTAGAAACCTTGGAAGTTGTAAGTTGACAAACTCTAGTTAATTAATAGGTTTTTACCTCATCATTCTTAAATTGACTTCAATTATAAGTTAAACATGATTCTAAGGCTTAATTTATACATGTAATCATTTTATTGCTTATCAGGTTTTGGGTTCTTCGGGTTCATGTAGTGAATTATTTTGAGCTCGGGTCATTTCGAATTCTTACTCTTGGTGTCAGGTTTTTATGAATTCAAATAAGTTTTCAGGTTTAGATTGAATTTGTTGCTTTTTGAATGGTAGTTAACTACAGTCAATGAAGACTGGTAATTGCAACCGTAACTGGCCTTTGTTACATGCAATGGAAAGTGAAGTACCCGTCAAATTGCACCTGTAATTTTTTTTTTCCCCTTTTGGTACTTAAAGAGCGGTCCAAGACTTTGGCCAAAAAAAAAAAAAGAGCGGTCCAAGACCGCATTAAATTGCACCTGTAATTGAGTTATGGCTAAATGTTCGTAAGGGTCTAACATTTAACAAATTTTCAATTTAAGACCTATAGTTTAAAAATCTCAAATCAGGGTCCAACGTTACAAAATCGGCTTATTTAAGGGCCTCCCATCAACGTTAGGACCTGATATGACCTCTTAATTAAACCTATACAATTAACAGAAGGCTCTTAATTGAGCCGATTTTGCAAGAATTGAGCTTTTTGTAACGATATATCTTAAATTGAACAGTTTTGCAAACATTGGACCCTTAAATGAGCAATTAGCCTTAATTTATGGAAAGTGAACTTTCCTAAGAATGATCGTCGTTTATATTGGTCTTGAATTCCAAGCAGGAGTGGTCATTTGTTCAGCCTTTTTCTTCGCGCGTGGTTTCTCTGCGCGCGTGAGATTCTCTCTTCCTGTGAGAGTCATTTTCTCGTTCATGAGACTTCTTCCCAGGTTTCTTCTGGGTTTTTCTTTTTCTTTTTTCGCTCAAATTCTTTGATTCTTTCTCTTCTTGTGTCTAGATATTAGATCGAGTCTCTTCGGTGTCGATTGTTCCTTTTTTGGCCTCTGAGTTCTTCTTTCGCGTGTGTTCTCCCTTTGAGTCTAGGATTTTATTTTGTTTCTTGTTTGCTTTTCTTGTGTTTTAGGGGATAGATTGTGCCATTCGACAGGGTTACAGAATCGATAGTTACTCGTTCCTTGCGATCGTTTTTTGTTTCTTTTTCAAAAAACCCAAAAATATTTTCTCATTGTGTTTTAAAATTTTGCTGTTCGTCTTTTGTTTTTTTTTTAAAAAAAAACCCATAAATATTTTCTTATTTTGTTTTTAAAATTTTGGTGTTTGGAGGTATGGAGAATGTTATGGAAATTCCCTTGGATTTGGCTGGAGATGATGAAGTCGAGGCAGCCCAATTTGCTCTGATTGGCAAGATTGTAGTAGATCGCCAACTGAATCGAAGGGGAATTAAGAATGTGTTGAGAGCGATCTGGTCACCGTGGGTTTTGCGTGGAGTGACAGAAGTGAGCCAGAACTTATATGGGTTTTACTTTGTTGACCGTAAAAGCATGGAGATGGCTTTGAATCAAGGCCCGTGGTTAGTGATGGGGCACTGTTTGATGCTTAAAAGATGGGCGGTGACTCAGTCGGTTCAGGAGATAGTTTTTTATGAGGTTTTTTTCTAGATCCAAGCTCATAACCTGCCTTTGAATTTGCAAATTAAGAGCAATGCTATTAGAATTGGGAGAACAATTGGAAGATTGATAGATTTAGAAGATCCAGAGTGGAACAGAGGGGTTGGTAGAGGTTTTTTACGTTTCAAAGTTGCTATGGATTTTAAAAAACCTTTAGTTAATGGTTTCTGGACTTCTAGAGCAGATCTTACTAAAGTTTGGGTTGATTTGAAATATGAGAGGCTTGGCGACTTCTGTTATAACTGTGGGATGTTGGGTTATACAGATAGAGGATGTGAGAAGGATTTTAAAATTCTGTCCTATAATGTGAGAGAAGGTCGTTATGGTCCTGGGATGAGAACTGGTCCTGTTAGAGATTGGACTAAAAGAGAATTATCTAATGATGAATTGGGTGATGGAGGGGTGCCTGAGTTAGCTATTGATCAAGATCAATCGGGTGGAAAAGCAACAGACCAGTAGTAACAGGTTGGAAGAGGTTTGTGAATCAAGGGGAGTAATATGAGAAATAATGGGATTGGAGATAAAGAGCAGACTAGGATTTATGTGGGAGAGTCTTCCAGACATGGAAAGAATGTGGTAACAGCTGATAGAGTTGGTTTTGAGAATAGTGCAGAGGGCTTGGGCAATGATAATGTTGGTGGAAACTCAGTTACTAACTCTGAAGGAGGAGGAGACAGTTTAGAAGTTGAGATAGAAGCTGAGCAGGTTGGGAAGGAGAAACTGCCTGTGAGAAAACCTTTGTTACCTGTTTATGTTAACACCTTAAATATCCAAACTGAGCAAATTCCAAACACAAACACTGAAGGTTTACAAACTACACCTATACATACCAAAACCATTCATACACATACTATACACACTACACCAATTCTTGATAAAGAAAACTTTTGCCCAGAACCTGATATTTCTTATACAGTTAATACTCATTTTCCTTGCATAACTGTGGAACCCAATAACCCTATAATTATTTCAAATACTGAACACAACAATAATACTTATAGAGTTGAAACTGAAGATGGGGAGTATACTGTGGAGCAAGTTAGCGAGTCAGGGGATGATGTTGAGCAAATCAATAGAGAGGTAGGCTCACAACTGGTGCCCTTTTTTAGGAACATGTCTATCAAAAGAAACTTGGAACAGCGAGATAAGGGGGAGATCAGTAATACAAGAAATAAGGCGAGACTAGTTGGTAGGGAGGGTATGATACAGAAGGTCTTTAAAGAGAGTGAAGAAGTAGTGATGTTTGAGACTGAAACAAGTGAACAGGTGATTGGCGATAAGGAAAAAGAGCTGGTGAAAGTGGGCAGAAAAGTAAGGAGGAGTAGGGTAAGTCAGAAGAGAGGATCAGGTGTTAGTAGAAGTACAAGGCAGATCAAGATTGAGAAAGAAATGTTGTGGGAAGTACCTGTGATGGCTATAGAAGCATGGGAAAGGATAACTGTAGTTGAACATATTGAGAGTGCTAGAGCTGGAGTGGGTTTGAGTGGCTGTCCCTCAACAGCCACTGAGCCAATATGAGGTATCTTTCTTGGAACTGTCAGGGACTTGGGTTCTTCCTGACAGGAGATGCGCTTTATAATTTAAAAAAATCTTATGACCCCCAACTTATGTTTTTAATGGAGACAAAGAATCAAGAGGGTAAGTTGGAAAAAATGAGAAGGAAGTTGAAGTATCAAGGAAGAGTATATGTGGATCCAGATGGTATTAGTGGTGGCCTAGCCCTCTGGTTGTTAGGTAATATTCAGGTTACTGTACTGGGGATTTGTAAGAATCTTATAGATATTGAGGTGATTGATGAAGGTAATAATAAAGAGTGTAGAATCTTTTGGGTGTATGGCCCTCCAGATTTTGGTGAAAGGCAAGAAGTTTGGAAACTGATTTGTGAGAGGTCTAAAGATGTTGATAGGCCTTGGTTATGTCTAGGTGATTTTAATGACATTCTCTACCACCATGAGAATGAGGGAGGAAATATGAGAGCTGATAGGAAAATTCGTTGGTTTAGAGATATGATAGATAAGTGCAGCTTGATTGAATTAAATCATCAAGGGCAAAGATTTACTTGGCTTAACAAGAGGGATGGCAACTTAATTAAGGAGAGAATTGATAGGGCTCTAGTCAATATAGAATGGTGGGAAACTTATCCGAGAACCCAGGCTTTCAACTTACCTATTGTGGGTTCTGACCACTCTCCAGTGCTTGTGGATTCTGCATTCCATGATGGAAAAGCACCCAAAATGTTCAAATTTGAAGTGATGTGGACTGAACGAGAAGATTGTGCCCAAGTCATTAAAGAAGGGTGGGAAGCAAAGTTTAATGGGTCTAGGCCTTTCCAACTTATTCAGAAACTTAAAAACTGTAGAAGGAAGCTTATTGAGTGGAATAAAATAGTCTTCCCAAACAATAAGAAGACAATAGATGATCTTATGAAAAAAGTGGCTGAGCTTCAAGATAAAGATGTTTCACCTCAATGCTGTGAAAAAGCTCAGATTCTAATAGATGAGATGCAAAAGATCTGGAAACAAGAGGAACAGTATTGGTTCCAGAGATCCCGGGTTAAATGGCTATAATTTGGAGATAACAATACTAGATTCTTCCACCAAAGCACCTTACAAAGAAGGCAACAAAACAAAGTCCTCTACCTTAAAGATCGAGATGGCAATTGGGAAGAAAAAGAGGAGAATATTCAGAAGATTTTTACAGAGTTCTACACTAGTTTGTTTAAAACTGAAGGGTGCAACAATATTGATGAAGTGATCAGCAGTATTCCTACTCTAGTCACAGAGGACATGAATCATGAGTTAACCAAGAGGATCACAGATGAGGAGATTACAGCTGCAACATTTCAACTAGGTGCCTTTAAATCCCCAGGTCCTGATGGGTATAGTGGTGTATTTTATCAGAAGTATTGGAGTATAGTTCAAGATGTGGTTATAAAAGCTGTGAAGGGGTTTTTTTAAGGGGGGCATATGCTTAAGGAGATGAACAGCACAAACATCACTGTGATCCCTAAAGTAAAGAAGCCTGAAGAAGTGAGCCAGTTCAGACCAATCAGCTGCTGCAATTTTGTTTATAAGATCATATCTAAGGTGATGGTGAATAGGCTTAAGCCTTTCATGGGGGAGCTAATTACAGAAAACCAGAGTGCTTTCATTGCGGGCAGATAAATCCAGGACAATATCCTGATTGCTAATGAAGTTTTTCATAAGATGAAACTGAGGAAGAAGGGTAGGAAGATGGACATGGCTCTAAAGTTAAACATGCACAAAGCCTATGATAGGGTGGAGTGGAGGTTTCTTGAAGCCGTTTTGATAAAACTTGGTTTTGATAAAAAAAAATGGGTTAATTGGATACTTGAGTGTGTCAATTCTGTTTCCTACAAGATTATTGTCAATGATAAGCAATCTGATAGATTTAGTCAGTCTAGAGGTCTTAGGCAAGGGGATCCTCTATCCCCTTACCTTTTCCTGTTTGTTATTGATGTCCTTTCCAGGATGATCAATAAAGCTTTCGAGTCAGGAACAATCAAAGGTGTCAAGCTAGGTAAGAATTGCCCTATCCTTTCTCATGTGTTATTTGCTGATGATGCTTTACTCTTTATTGCTGCTGATGAGAATAATTATGCTAAGATTCTGGAATTGCTGCATACTTATAGCACTGCATCAGGACAAGCAATTAACTTTGCCAAGTCCTGTGTGGTGTTTAGTGCTAATGCTACTGATCAAGTGATGCAGGACATAGTAGGGAGGCTCCAAATCTCAGCTGGCAGAACACAGGCACATACTTAGGTATTCCCACCTTCTGGGGAAAGTCTAAGTATGAGGCCATGCAGTATATCAAAGAGAGAATTCTGCAGAAGCTAAAAGGATGGAAACATAGTCTCTTAACCCAAGCTGGCAGAGAGATAATGATCAAAGCAGTGGCATCAGCCATACCTATCTATACAATGCAGTGCTTCAGAATCCCAAAGAAAATTTGTGATGAAGTCGATAATGCAGTGGCCAAATTTTGGTGGGTTCAAACAGAAGATGAAAAGAAAATGCATTGGATCGCATGGAAGAATCTATCAGCAGCTAAAGAAAAAGGGGGCATTGGCTTCAGAGAGCTCAGAGTGATGAATGTGGCCTGCCTTGCCAAACAGGTATGGAGAATGGTTGCTAATCCAAATGCTTTATGGGCTAGATTATTCAAAGGATTGTACTTCCCCAATGGCACTATCATGGAAGCTAAAAGAGGAGGACGGGCTTCATGGGCATGGTCAGGTTTAGTAGAAGGCAGAGATTTCCTCCGAGAGAACATTCAATGACAGGTGTAGACACCCTTTTTGGTCTTATATCTTTTAATCTATGCAGTTTAAGGTCATTTTCAAATTCATTTCAGATATTCGGGCAATTAGTAGGATATTGGGGCTAATTTTGCTAACTTATTACATCTTTTTATTTTGATTGCATTTAGAAGGTAAAAATAAAAATTAAAAATGTGTAGTGAAAATTGTCACTAGTAGTTTTATCATTTTAATTCTTGATGGATTTTGTTTTCCATATTGGGCTTTGATTCTGTTTCTTCATATGGGCCTTTATTACTTTGGATCACCCTTGTGGTTCTTTAGTTGGGCCTTATCCTTTCATTTGGTTTGGTTGAGCCCAGTTGGCCTTGGGCTTCATAATTACCCTTGAACGTATTGATAGCAAATTTTGATTAGAAAGAAATGCAAAAGAAAGTAATAATAACAGTACAACAGTAGTATGGCATAATGTCAAATATATATACAGATTACATGCCCTAAAAGTATACAAACAGATTACAGACTAAATAAAACTTAAGATGGATTACGTGATTCCTCTTCATAATTTGCCCATTACCAAACCTGGGGGTCTTCAAATTCCCTGCAAAACAGAATTCAAAGCCAAATTAGTAACAATTAAGCAAAAAGGGGACTTAATTAGCACTAAGGCAGTTATACTTATCTTTTTCGGACTTGGGGGGACCAAGCTTGGATGGCCTTCCTCACCACATCAGCGCCACGTCAGCAATACCACAGTACACTAAGGGGACAAAGCAGGGAAGTTTACAGCAATTAAATACAAGCAAACAAAATGGGGAAAGAGGGTTAGTAGGCTTAATGAAAACTTGCCGACCAAGTTCAAAAGGAATCAGAAATTTGTCTTCAATTTCAATATGCTGCGGATGAGAGTATACTAGCTAAAATGTGGTGACAATGCAGCCCCAATGATCAAAATGCCTATTCTAAAATAATTAAGATCAAAAGGGACAAGGGACAACCACACATGAACACAATGAGGCAACACAGCAGCAGATCAGGTACACTTGCAAAGTGTGCCAGAAATAGGCCTACACAAGGCTAACACATGTTTACACAAGCGTGAGAGCAAATCAGAGTGAGCCAAAATTCCATGTCAGCAAGCAAATGCCACTACAATGGACAACACAGCAAATGCAGAGTACAAAAGTATTCATCACATGTGGCATTAACATAAGTGCAACAAAAACAGAAGTCACATGAATAGATGACAACCATCAGATTGTAGTCAAAAGGGAGTTTAGGTACAGGTGTCAATGGTTCAGATAGCAAGAGAAGTTCATCAAAGATTAAGCATGCAAATTCTAACGTGCACAAGCATATCAGTTGAAACAGAATAAACAGCTCCACAAGCAGCAGATAAAACCTAGGAAGACCTCAAATACACTCCAAAAGACACATCAGCAACAAGCACCAATCACATAGTTCAACCAACAGAGCCACATAGGAATAACTTCAGACCGTTAGATTAAAGCAGAGATTGATTCTTAGCCTTCCATCTCCAGCATCAAACACCAATATAAAAACCCCATTTTTCTACAGAAAAGGGGGACACAGTTTCCAAAAAAAAAAAGAGAAAACCTAGCAGACAGAACCCAAAATTAAAAACCCTAGTTTTCCTGCTCTTGATTTTTTTTTTCAACAGTTTCCAAAAAAACCGGAGTTACCTTCCTCTTCCGAGCAATAGGAAAACACAGAAAAAAGTTACCTTTGGAATCAAACAACAATAACCCAGAAAACCCAAAAAAAAGCAAGTTGAATCTTTTCATTCATCCCACAGTAAACCAAAAAATCAAAAAAAGTCAGTTCAATCACCTTTCTTTTTTTCCTTGTTTGAGTCCTCCACATCATTCCTCTGAGCTTTCCTTCAAAAACAATATATAAAAAAAAAAACAGAGATATTAGGGTTAGACCCGTGTTGAACCCTTTGGAACTAGACTTTATTTTACAAAACTATTTCGGTGAAAAGGAAGGGAGTAGGGAAAGGAAACATATACCTGAAGGCTAGCTCGATCCGACGACTGAGGTGAGAGATCGGAAGGCTTAAAGTTCGGTTCGGATAAGGGGAATTTGAAGTGTTTGGAGGGTGTGTCTGGCGAAACTAATCACAGATCCGGAAGGAGGGAAGCGAGGTGAACTAGGTCGCGAAATTTCAGCTCGAACGGAAGGTCACCGGAGCTCCGGCGCGGCGGCGACGATTTCCGGTGGGCTAGGTGGCGGCGGCGTGAGATCTAGGGTTTGTAGGTAAGGTTATTTTGGAGAGTTAAATTAGTATTTATAACTATGATAAGTTTTGTGTTATATTTTAATTACAAGTGCTTTGTTTAGAGTTTATTCAATTTAGTCATTAGATTTATGCTAATTAAGTCCAAGAGGTCATAGTCGTGTTCACACAAGGACATAGAATTTGTTCCGTTTTCAATAAAGTCCCAGTATCGGCTTGAATTGGTCCTTTTAGTTTAAACTTTGTTCAATCAGGTGCCTGTCAGTTTGATTTAATTAAATTAGAATTATTTAGCCTAAATAATTGGAAAGAAATGACCTTTAGTAGATAATATATATGTGTTGAATAGATTAATTCGAATTTGAAAAAATATGTCTAGGAATTAGTATGTCAAGTAACTTAAGAATTAAAATTGCATTATGATAATTTAGATTATATTTATAGAATTTGGGTATATTAATTAAAAGATTGGTCTATGGTCTAGAAATGAAATAATAAAATAGAGTTATTTAAGTCTTTTAACTTGGATTTAGGTCTTTAAGAGTTCTAAAATTTGAATTGTTCATATTTAGCAATTAGTAAATTGAGAATTTATGGATATGGAAGTAGTTGTAGTCTAGGTTTTCCTTTTGGGCCTTAATATAGCTTTGGGCCTTTGGTTAGTTGTTAGTTGGGTTTAGTTAATTTTCTTGTTATTGGACTTGGCCTAGGCATTTGGTATTTGGGCTTTTAGGTTAATGGTATTAATTTGGGCCTTGTTTGCTTATCATTTGGGCTTTCTTTATGGCATGAGTTTACATATATAGTTTGGGCTTGAGGCTTTATGTTGAGTTTAACTTTTAAATTAAAATTTAGGACTTAGGAATAGCTTTATATGCAATCATATTTAAATTTCATATTTGTATTATCATTGCTATGCTCATAAGATTCAAAATTAAAAAGATCCCGTGATGGGAAAGGCGGGCGGCTCATTCATGCGTGTCTGAGTTTGCTCGCCTTCTCCTGGAGGCTTGGAAATTTCCGAAGGTCGTTTACCATTTATTGGGAGGCGGCCAAAGGTGTTCCTCGTATAACTGATGGGTAAATTAAAATCAAATTGGAATTTCATGCATCATTTGCATTCATGCATCTAGGGTCAGACTCAGTAATTTTCAATTAATAGTTAAAGGAAATCCAAAAAAAGGGAAAATCGAAAAAGAAAATAGAATAAAACCATTTTCTTCAAAATTAAAAAGAGTTTGTGCTTGATAATTGTTCTCTTTTAGTTTTCCAAGATAAAAATAAAAAGGAAAAAGGAGTCTTTCAAAATTAAAATAAAAGGTTTTCAAAAATCCAAAAAAAAATTCAAAATTCAAAACAAAATTTCATTCCAAGATTTCAAAGTATTCAATTTAGGTCTTTTCAAATTGGGAAAGTTCCCATCAAGCTTTCAAAGTGTTCAATTTAAGTCTTTTCAAAACATTCAAACATCATTTTTCAAACTGAGTCGTTTTAACGGTAAGTTTTAAAGAAAATCCTCAGCATGAGGAGCCCAAAAAGAGAACAAATAATAAACGGGGAAGTCCCCAACATTCCTATATTTCAAAATCCAAAATTTATTTTCGCTTGTTTATTTTCTTTTAAGGATTAATAAAAGAGTTCAATGTCATGAAAACATTTAGAAATAAAGACAACCAGTAATAGAAACCCACAGTGAATTCTAAACTAGTCAGTGCCGTCTTTTGACGGGCGTCGTGGGGGTGCTAATCCTTCCCCACGCGTACCCGACTCCCGAACCTTTAAGACTCTGGTTAGAGGACCGTTTATTAGGTTTAGTGTTACCTTCGCCAAGCTTAGGTTAATATTAAACTTAATAATCTGATAGGTGGCTAATCACACCTAGGTTAAAAAAGATTAGTGGCGACTCCCATAGGATTTCAATTGTAGATTCCCCTTTTAAAATCGTTCAGCGGAAGGGTCGGGTACCCCCGGACTCGGACGATGCGACAGCAGGTTATGGATGGAAAAAAGCATTAATATTTGGCTGGATAACTGGATACCTGAAATGGGCAGATTAGAGTGTCAAGAGGAGTTTGAAGAAATAGACGAACTTCCCCAGAAAGTAGCTGAAATAATGGATAGATCTACTGGCACTTGGGATCTAAGCAGAATCAAAGAGACTATAACTGATGAAGCAGCTGATGCAATTGAGCTTATCCCTATTAATGAGGAAGGAGGTGATGACAGGTTAATCTGGCCTTATACAAAGAATGGAGATTATTCAGTCAAGTCAGGCTACCACAAGTTAAGGGAGAAAAACGATAGAATGCTGAATTCTAAACCATCTACCTCCCACACAGTAGTTGAGCACACTTGGAAGATGATATGGAAAATAGAAGTCCATCGGAAGGTCAGGAATTTTTTATGGAGGGCCCCTTTCTAACGCATAGCTACAAACTATAACTTGTGGAAAAGAAGAGTCAGAGAAGATCCAAT
>AWWV01009599.1:0-39358 GCA_001974805.1 Corchorus capsularis | reverse complement strand
CAGTCAGGTGCTTTGGCACATATGGAGAGCGAGATGCGATTTTGCATTAAAACATCAACTTTTAGATCCTGTGAGAATTGTCCAGAATGCACAAAAAGCTATTGGTGAAATCTTTGCTATCCTTGACCAGAAGGAACTTGCAGCTAGAATTGAGAATCCAAAACAAAAGCTAGGCTGGCAAATACCAGAGGAGGGATGGTGCCAAGTGAACTGTGACGCAGCCTTCAATGAAAAGGATAAGGAAGCTGGCATTGGAGTGATAATTAGAGACAGTGAGCGCAAAATTATAGGGGGTATGAATGGGATTGTTAAAGCAAGATCAAGTCTAATAGCTGAGGCACTAGCAGCAAAAGAAGGTTTGAGAATTGCCCAGCAATTGCAGATTCCCAAGATTATCCTAGAATCAGATTCCCTACAGTTAGTTAACAACATTGAGAACCCGACGCATCATAGTCAGTGGGAAATTGCACCTATAGTCCAAAGTATCGCTTCTTTAAAATTCTCTTTTGACAGTTGCAGGGTTCGATGGATTAATAGGCTCCGGAATTCGGCAGCAGATTGGATTGCTCAACAATCGAAAAGGAGAATGTGCCCTGAAAACTGGGTTGAAAAACCCCCATCCTCCTTAGTGAACATCTTAAGTAGGGACGGGCTTCCAGCCCCCCTTTCTAATATTGTTTGTTAGCCAGGAGTTCTTTAGTAATGTCTAGGAGTTAGTTTTTTTACTTTCTCTTCGTTTACTTGGGGGCTTCTGGCTCTGGATATTGCTCTTGTTTTGACACTTTGATAGTTTCTAAATAAAGCAGTTTATTTCTTTCGGCCAAAAAAAAAATTCCAAGCAGGAAGCAGCTGCCATTGTTGAATGAATGAATACACATCTAGAAAATTGCCATCTTAACAACCAAAACCAAAAAAATGGAAGATTGATGAACTTTTCAACCTACTCCATTAGCTTCTAAATAAAGTGATTAATCCCTAGTGTGTAAATGGTTACGAGGAGCAATGTTATTTGCCGACTGCCGACTGCCGACTGCCATCGACACCTCATATCATACACTTCTTGATTACTCCATCAATTTAATCAAACATACTAATCTTTGCCTAATTTTGGCATGGTTTCATTCATTAGCCAATGACATTTTGCCTGATCATTCTTTCTTAAGTCAAAATATGGGGCAATGCCCATCATTAAGATTGAAGAATCAAAAACAAATCAAATAAATCTGATATGAAAGCTTATGTTAGGCCACACAATCATATGAACTTCACCAAAAAATTTTCAAAGGAAACAATTAAACAAATCTGTAAAAAACTATATCAGGATAGCTGCATGTACTTCTCTAAGTTTCCAGAGCAATTTTTCATAGTTTTAGAGTTACATCTAATGAGAAATCAGATTCATCACCCATTTCCCAGTTCCCACCCTTCAGGCTGTAACCTGCAGGAAATGAAGATTTCAGGTATGTCCAGTTCCACATCTCCATATCATATACTCAGTCATCATTTCCTATCAAAACTGTTTCCTTTGTTTGTTAATTGAATTGGCTCATATTATGATACCTTCAATAAATCATAAAAGACCTATGCCTTTGTATATATTGATATTAAGATAAAAAAAAAAAAAAAAAAAAAAAAAAAAAAAAAAAAAACAAAGAATATGTTGTTCTCAAGCTAGCCTAGCTGTGGTTCAATGCATGTTTCTGCATCAGGCATACCAGAGAAAGGGAACTACATATAGGATCGCATACGAGGTCTGACTAGAGACTGTGCCCCATCAACAAATATAGTTGTACCAGTCAAATATCGAGAACCATCACTGATTAAATAGATGACTGTTGAAGCCAGATCATTTTTAACATCCAGCCATCTGTGCAGTGGCATTGCTTCTTTTACCAATTTCTCTGCCTTCTCCTTTCCTACTGACATAGGATATTCGTCTTCTAAGTGTAAACCCCGAGCAATTGCATTAACCCTGATCTTGTGTTTTCCAATCTCTAGAGCCGATAGCTGATAACAGCAATGAAAAATGTTATTGGAAGGTGGAAATAGAAGGGTAGTCAAAATGGAAAATTGCAAAGTCATTATCACCAACGCAAAAGCCATAAGAAAACAGAGGGAACAAGTACCATTTCCCCCGGGAACTTGTAGCGTTTGGACGTTTTGCCCCCTGAACTCTCAATTTTGGATGTTTTGCCCCTTTCAAGCAATAGGCCAATGGCACCGTCATGTCGCTGGCATGGCAATGCCATGTGGCAAAAAATCCGACATGGCAATGCCACGTCATCAATTTGGTCTGAATGCCATGTCAGCGGCATGACGGTGCCATTGGCCTAATCGTTTGAGAGGGGGTAAAATGTCCAAAATTGAGAGTTTTGGGGGCAAAATGCCCAAAATTGAAGTTCAAGGGGCAAAACGTCCAAACGATACAAGTTCAGGGGGCAAAATGGGTATTAAGTCGAAAACAGAGCTGAATCTCGAATGTTTAACTTTAAGGCAAGGTTCAACATGAGTTGTTATCTTTAGAACATTAACTAGCTCAGCAAATTATGGTAGCTGAGTGTAACTACATTAAGACTACACAAGTGAAGTCAAGGAATTTACTTACTCTAGCTAACTGCTGCACTCCTGCCATACATGAACCATATGCAGCAGCTCCTTGATAAAGTCCCCTTTCAGAACCTTGCATTGTAGTCAAGAATACAATGGAACCGCCCGATTTATTGTCCCGCATCCTCCTGCCAACGGCTGTTAGCAGATACCATGCAGCCATGAAATTTATTTTTACCATCTTTCTGAACTCTTCTTCAGCTAATTGCAGATGGTCTTGCATCTTTCCTGTTTCACAAAGTCAGGGTATTCAGTTTTTCACCAAACATTGCAATACACGCCCCTAAAGACAGTGAGCTAAGCAATAGAAATTGACAGGAAACCAAGTAATTATAAGACTGTTATAAATCAAATATAATGTCAATGTTGCACTCTAATCTTGAGTAAATTAAGAAAAAAAAAAACATGTTAAAGAGAAAACAAAAAAAAAAACAAAAATCAGAATTCAAAAGGAGCACATGTTTTTATCATTTCCTCTGTTGAAGGTTCCCCCTTTTCTTCCCAAAACATACCGGGTATAATTTATAAGCATATGGTCTACATCATATAATTGTTAGACATGTGCTGCAAATCATTACCAATATGCACACCTTGAAGTTGCAACCCCACTTATATATATAAGTACATATACTATGGACAAATTTAAGGTTGTTAGCGACGCAGGTCCACGAATTAACAAAGTTTCTGAATATATCCCAATGATGTTATTATATCCTAAGAATCTCAAATTATTAAATTTTAGTGTTTTAACAAAGATATGTGCATAAATATATGTGCATAATATACAAATTGCCCCATATATCAGAAAACAAGATTTGGACACTTTCCCAGGCAACAAAACACAGAAATGCCCACCATAACTTAGTGCACGATGCGGGTCGGATCCGGATTAGTTAGGGCAAAGCCCTGGATTTGCCCTGGATACCGGATGGGGTAAAAAAAAAACACAGAAATGGAAATTGATAAATTCAAGTGACATATCAGTAAAGTTATGAACAATACCTTCATAAGCAGAACAATGAACAAGAGCATCCAAATGACCAAAAACTTCCCATGCTTTATCCACTGCCTCATCAAAAGCTGCCTGTCTTTCCTCTTCCATATCCAATCCAACCACCTCTATTGGGACCACATTGTTTGTTGAATCCATTATCTTCTGTCTCGCACTCCTTAAACAGCACTCATTTCCCATCAAAACCAACCTAATCACATTCCCGGTAGATTATTCTTTAAGTTAAAACTTTCCCAGAAATGAAAATCAAAAACAAATGATCAAACAAGTGAAGGGAAGTGAGTTTTTGATAAATCAGAAAATAAGGAATAAAAATAGAAAAGACAGAAGAATCTGCCATTTTTTTTTTCTCTACATTCCTATCTGATATTGTTTGGTAAGAAAATGAGAGACAAAGAGAGATGGGCCAAGAATTTCCCAGACTCCAGTTTTCTGGGAAACCAAACAAAAATGCAGAAATACATATTAAACCCAGAAAAGAAGTAAAGAAGCTTTAACCTGCAACCAGGTTTGGCTAAATGCAAAGCAATGTTCACTGAGATCTCATCTCCATTTGAAGTGATCAACACTTTCTTTGCTTGATTTTCCATTAATATCTGTCCCAATCAACCAAAAAAAAACAGACCCAGAAAACATCAAAAAACAACAAAATCAAACAGAACCCAGAATGAAAACCAGAGCTTTGAAATGAAAAAAAAAAAGTCTTTTTTCTTACCTACCTATATTCCCAACTGCTGAAATGAATCAAAGCTAAAGCCTTGGAGTAGGCAAATAGTATTAATGAAGGTAGCTTGGTTAATGGTGGCTGCCTTATATGAGAAATAAATGATCTTTATGAGTGTTTGTTGTGAAGAACAGAGATGGTATCGATTCAAAGCGGTTGGGAACCAATTTAACCAAAAGAATCCAAAGAAAAAAGAGCAAATCCTTACTTTACTTTCGAGTTTTGTTGCCTTTTTGGCTGCAAAGTGCAAAAACTTATGCTGACACTTATATATAAACTCTTCTCCATATCTGTTTAAGTTTCTTAGAAACGCCTTTAACAACCCTCCACTTGTCTATACTTAAAGTACGATTATTTGTGGTTCACACTTTACGCTCTTAAGTCTTAACCATCCGTACAATTAAGAGGTATATTAATGACCCATTTTACCGTTTTGTTAGGTTAAGTGGTATAAAAGTTGAGAGATCTTCTTCTCAATTAGGATCCATATTTAAGACTCAACTTTGGATTTATCGTGGATATATTTTTTAGTACCAAAGAAAGGTGGTCTCATTCCACTAATTGTGACATTTAATTAACTGAATATATATATATAGTAGTTATATATAATTAGGTAACTTTAAATATGTGGCTTTTATATTCCATTGAAAATTTCAAATAAATACTACAACTTTCTATATCATTTTTTTATTTTGGGAAGATAATTTGGTATAGTAAATGGTGGGCTGTAATCTCAAATAAGGGCTCGAACCTTCATAAAAATCTCAAATAAGGGTCCCAAAACACAATTTCAACAAATTATAAGACACACTAAGTAAATTTTTACAAATTAGGTTCTCCTCAGATGAAAACCAATGCTTGTCATGCCTACACATCAATTTTGATAGAAAAATGGTGTTATAAATTAATTAAAAATCAAAACATTTTAATCCAAATAAATTCAATAAACGTAGTATGATACAAAATTTTTCCGTGCTTTTTAATTTATATACATCTCACACACTAGTATTAGCAAATATCTTGCACAATATGTCATAATCTACTAAATATGTACTTTAATTTGTTGAAATTGTGTTTTGAGGTCCTTATTTGAGATTTTTATGAAAGTTCGGGCCCTGATTTGAGTCTTTAATCTAAATGGTGATAGGATCACCTTTTAGAGTCAAGAGATTGAAAAGGTCATATGTAAGAATGGACATTCAAGCATCACTTTTTCTCATCTCTACTTGTAAACCAACAAAATAATAGTGGCTAATTCTTTCTTATATCAAAAAGGATCATTTCGAGGCATTTATATATCTTTCAACTTACAAGCTACTGAGGTAGTCTTACATCTTTTAAAGAGAGTCTTGTAAGTTCTATAATAGACTGATCTGACTCGAACATTGTTAATCAATCCAAATTTATATATTAAAAAGGAAAAGGTTATTGTGTAAGTAAGCATGTTCAAGTTTCGGTCCTTTTCCATCTCTTATTTGTAATTAAATTGGGTAATGGGTAATGGGTAACTCTTTCTATATCGAAAAGGGTCATTTCAGAGGTTACACTTCTTAATATGGTACCCAAATTAAGAATTACAAAATGTATTCGGCACAAAAGCTTTCTTCATGTAAAGTGTAACTGACAGCACAAAAAAAACCAATCACAAACTCTTGACCTTTGGAATATATCAACGTCAATAATTCAAGCAGCCATTGCCTTGAAATGTTGTTTGAATCAAGTAATAATACTATTGGCTGCTTGATAAAGTATAGTTATAAGACTAGGTGGTGGCTAGAGCAAATGGGCGTGACCACTAATTTGTTTACTATAAATTACTATTACTTTATATATATAATATTATAGTTTATTTGATTCCCCAACTTGTAAAATAAGGTATTTTGAATTGGATTTTGAAGAGAATGGAAACTTCATACTAAATTTTGGTTGGTAGATTAGTTATTATAGGTTCACATTCTATACTTTACAAAAAAAAAATTAAAAATAAAAAGGTTCACATTCTATATGGTATTTATTGAATAAAAAATTGTAATTGCTAGAATCGACGACCATACCAAGCCATGATTCTTACTTTGTCGTCTTTGAGCAAAAGCCAAAGAAGAAAAAGGTAGTGGAAATGTTTTGTCCATGTCTCCACGAGTCAAATGTTTTTTTTTTCTCTTTTGATACCAAGTCAAATGTATTTTTGAGGGGAATGGAATGGGAATTGGGAAGTAATTTTCCATACCCTTCTTCCATTTTTCCATGACTTCCTTTCCTCTATTATTACTTGACTTAGGAAAAAAAAATGAGCCCACTTTTTGTTGATTCTAAAGTTACATAAATGTTTTATAAATGGAAGCGAAATGCCAAACATTAAAACCTAAACAAAAAGAATTTTCTTTGTTGTAGAGATATATATTCATGGGAAATGCTTTTCATATGATGATGATCAAGTTAAAAGTTTGATCTTTTCCTCAAATTGATTTGGACGTGTCAAACATGTCAATTCTCATTCTCTATTGTGTGTTTTTTGAGTTTGGTAGTGGTGTACTTGCACTTTACACACGGTTATTTTGCAAATAATCCTCAAATATTGCTTTCTATTTGCATGAATCCAAATTCATTTCTAATTAATTACTATTAATTAATTAGTACTATATTAGAAAGAAACATGGGGGCCATATAAGAGTTGATTTCATAAATGGAGATGTCAATTTAATTGGCCCGTAAGAGCCAATTATCCGGCCCCTTCCAATCAGCATCGTTATGGGCAAAAGGTTTAGGGTAGGGAGGTTAATTTTTTTTTATTTGGAGTAGATTGCATGTGCGTAGTTAAATAGTTAACATATGTCCCAATATTTAAATTATAGAATGAGGTATGTATATCAACTTTTTAACCCTCCTAAATCCTTTAATCCCATATGTGTCGTCTGTTAAACACCACCCAACAGATGAATGCGATAATTTTCCTTTGGCCAGACTACTTGCGTTTTTCATATTTGGCTTGTGTTTCTATTTTTGCTGAAAAAAAAATTGTGTTGGAACAATTGTCAAAAGTTTTGACAAAAGAATTCATCAAACACTTTAAAATGATCCAAAATTTAATTTTAATAATCCTAACAAAATAGATATTAATGATCCAAAATTTAATTTTACAAATTGAACAAAAATTTTTCATATCTTCTAGCATGGAATAACACCTGTCCCTACTAAATTTATATATAAAATATAAACTAACTTTTTATTGTTAGATGTAAAACTTAGATGCTTTATTAGGTTCTTATATTAAAAATGAAGAATTAAATAGAATTATATTTGATATATATATATATATAGATAGATCATTAATGGAGAGGAATGGATGTGGGGTCTTTTGGGTCATTGTTTCAAAGCTATGAATGATTTATAATATATATATCTATCTATGTATATGGAAAAAATGAAATTGATTTACACATAATATTTAATAAACTTACCTAACACATTATGTGTAATTCAAAAATAAATTTCTATATTTAAATCTCGAATAATCTACAAGAATTGGTTAATGATATATTAGGCTAATCTTTTGCAAAATTAGCAATGAGAGGTGGTCCAAAGTTTGTTATCTAAAAAAAATAAAAATAAAAATAAAAAAAGAAGATAGAAAATAATACAGTGGACCTAACATGGGATCTTGGCTTGCCATATTGGGCTTACTAAGTGGCCCAATTTATCTCATAATATTGCAAATGGCCCAATTCAAACCGGACCTATATCCACCAAAAGAAGGGGAAAAAAAAAAGAGAGAAAAACTTTCATTCATCCGAAGTCCGCTTGAACTTCCGCCACCGGCCGCCGCATTCCTCCATCTCTCCCGTTTTTGATAATCTGAATATTGACTTTTAGTCTTAATTAGTCAAAATTGACCACAACGAGCATGGCGGCTTCTGTTTTCTCGGCTTCCTCTTTGTTTGGCTCGAGAATTACCGAACCATTAACCTTAATCTCCTCGAAACCACGCTCCTCGTAAGCTTCTTAATTAGCTTAATAACACTAATCTCTTCTTTATGATTTTTATAAGAACTTGATTTAAAGTTCAAAGTTTTTTTGCAGGTTGAACTTCAAAAGAACTCCATATATTAGAATCTCGTGTGATTACTCTTGCTTGGAAGTGAGTATATTTAATTGAATTTAAAGTTAATGGTTTAAGGAATTAAATGTTTCTTTGTCGCTGTTTTGGTTCTTGCTGTTTTTATTAATAATTGAATACGTAGCTTGAACATGTTTGGGGGAATGTAGTTAGTGAATACTACGACTAATTTTCTATTTATAGCAGTTTGTTTGGCGTTTCCTTTTTCATTATTGTTGGGATTATTTGTTTTGGTTGAATGGTAACATTGAAAGTGATGGAATCTGCTGAAACGCTGTAATTTTTGTCATTTCAAGGTTAAGATTGTTTTAGTTGAATATGGTAAGCTAGGAAGCATTGGAATTTGCTGAAATGCTGTAATCTTTGTCATTTGAAGGTTAAGGATGTTTATTATCGACCTCCTGGGACGCAGATTAATCTTTTAAATGGAGTTAGCTTTTCACTTCCAGAGAAAAGGTAAAAGCTTTTGTTTTGAGTTAATTAGTTGTGCCAATTGGCTACTCTTAGAATTTGTAATCTTTAAAAACATCATGGGTGAATGATGGGCATTGGAATTTTCTATCACACCTTCTATTTGTATCTACTAATTAAACTACATGGAAGCAGACATTAAGTCATCATATGATGGATTGTTTTTGAATCTTGAAAACGACTTTCTTGTGTGCATTGCTGCAGTTTTGGCTTAATTTTTGGACAGAGCGGAAGTGGGAAAACTACTCTCTTGCAGGTCTACCATATATAATTCTGCAGTTTGTACTTCACATTTGTTATAATGTACCTTGTAAATGTTCTTGTTTTTCTTTCTCCTTTCAGCTTCTTGCAGGGTTAAGCAAACCAACATCAGGTTCTATTTATATCCAGAAATATTCAAATGAAGGCAAACCAAATCAATCTCCAGAATCATTAATTCCAGAAAGAGTTGGTATTGTCTTCCAATTCCCAGAGAGGTATTCAATGTCAATTGAAAATTTCTGCTTGTCTTCTTTTGTTTCATATATTTTGGATCACTTGATGGCTGCATTATTTTAATATTTCTTCATGCTCTCTAGGTCTTCTTTTGCATGTTTGATGGAAATTTTAAAGTTTTGCTAAGTAGTTATGTTTGTAGAATCTTTCATTTACTGCATTATATATGTTCTTTTGCGGTTCTATATGATGGAAACTCTCACTTCTGTTATTACTGCAATATTTTACTGCCGTTTGAGGAACATGGCTCCATTTTATCCTTTTTTTCTTTTTTTAATTTCCTTAATCCTTAGGACCAAGTGGTATTCTGCATCCATCTTCCTTACTAGGACCAAGTTGTATTATGCATCTATGTGCCTTGATAAATTCTGAGCAATACTGTATTGAATGTTGCTGGATAGGTATTTTGTGGCAGACACTGTGCTTGATGAAATTACATTTGGCTGGCCAAAGCAAAAGGGTGGGCTTCAATTGAAGGAGCAACTTGCATTAAATCTCCAAAGAGCTTTTAACTGGGTATCCATGCTCTTAGCATTATTTATCTACTTCTAGAACATTTTATAGCGGTTATTGGTTCTGAAAGCATTCATCTCTGTCATACCTAAGATATTTACATTAAATAATGCTGTTAGGTTGGATTGAATGGGATCTCCTTGGATAAGGATCCTCACTCGTTGAGTGGTGGCTACAAACGTCGACTTGCTCTTGCAATTCAATTAGTAAGGACCCACTAACTGATTTTCTGCAGTCAAATCTTGTAAAAGATTGATATGACTTTGATGCCAATTATTGTATGCTTATTTATATTACAGTATTTTTTTTTTCTGTCCACTAAAGGTTATTTATTTTTTTCCCTGGACTGAAGGCACAAGTCCCTGACTTATTGATATTGGATGAGCCTCTTGCTGGTCTTGGTATGCATTGCTTTTTCTACGCAGTTTTCTAGCATTTCTGGTTACCTTCTGTTTGACATTATAGCTTTAGAAACTCGAGGTCCTTTATAGAGCATGACTGATGATCATTCTTGTGATCTTAAGCTCTGTCCTACTGGAGTGCTTTCACAAACATTTTGCTCTTGCCAGCAAATATATATGAGCTGAAAGCAGCATGTTGCTCTGTAGTGGGCTTTGACATGACCTAATCAGTAAATAGTTAGTTTAAGCTACCTTCTAAATGTTATAATGACTTATGTTATTGCAAGTCAGATTGGAAGGCACGTGCAGATGTTGTAAAGCTGTTGAAGCATCTGAAGAAAGAATTAACTATTCTTGTTGTTAGTCATGATCTCAAGTAAGTTTTATCTTTTGATTTCCTGTTCTATTTTATTTCTATAACTACGTTATAATCAAAAGTTTATCTTAATTGGGTATGAGAAAGTGAATTTATGTTTTTTTCATTTTGGTATTTATGACTATCTGATGAACCTATTCAAAGAACTAATAGGATGTCTTTGTAAAAATGTTCAACAAAAGTTTTTCCCTCGCATCTCTATGACTCCATCAGACAAATACACTATTACTTATAAAAGTAAATAGGTGAAGATATGGGTGGTCTCCTCATGGATTATTGAAACTATGTGTTCCAGCATGATTAGACCTATCCAACCTTAATCCATGACAAAACATTTTAGATTCTTGTTTCAAATGAACCCGTTATGTTAGATATGGCAATTCCCTATTCTTGATATGAGAGTACCTGTATTATTTGTGCGTACTTTTGAAAAATAATGAAAAATTAAATGCGGAAGAACGTGTCAGTTGTAAAAAATTATTGTACGTTTCAAAACAGTGTTCCCCATCTGTACATGCACTAGTTTAATTGCTTTAATAATTGTGGATCATGGAGCTGGTACTCACTGGTGTTTTGATGCAACTATTCATGGGGAGAAGTGTCTTACATATATACTCTTTCAGCATTCTTGTCAATTGTATGCCTTAGCATCATGTACATAAATGGGAAGAACTGGGTAAACCTCCATGGCCTCAATTTCAATGTTGGCTTCTGATTATTCTTTTATTATACTGAGTAGTCCAATGGCATTTATAACTTAGTTGAACCGAATTGATCTGTGCACCTATCCCATTTATCTTCTCATAGATGAGACCCAAGACCCAATAACTTGAACTTTGTTGTTTTGGATATTCCTATGTTTGCTTCTTTTTTTTTTCTTTTTTTTTTTTGATAGTTTCAGCTTATGAAGCATTATGGTTTATCTTTCAGAGAGCTAGAAGATTTAGTCGATCGATCTTGGAGGATGGAAATGGGTGGAGTTTTGACAGAAGAGTGCCTACCTAGTACTGGTTTAGTTTAGGACGTGGCCTGCTGCATCAACATTTCTCCATTGAGGTTTGATAATCCTTGTATCTCTTTCCCAAGTCTTCAGAGTGAATTCACTTGTTGTTGCAGCCCAATTATGGATGCATTTGAAGTGCTTTGTTTTGGACACCAGAATATTCGCAACAACTTGATTGAGACTTACAAGTGATCATAAACTTATCTTTAGATTTGGAAGCTAGTAGACTACAAGAAACTAAGTGCACAACTTTATTATCACACACTGGAGGATAAGACGGATTCCCCCTAATAGTCTTTTTCTTCAATTGAGTTCATCACTACTCACTCGCAAACATATTACAACAAAGCTGATATTAAAGGCATAAGATATGGTAGTCTTATGTGAAGGATGAAAACTATTAATAAGCATTTGTTGCAGTTTCTTCACTAGAGCTCCAACACCAAGTCTACAATGGCAACAGAAGAAGATGGTCAGTCATATATATCTAGAAAATCTAAACTAACAACTCAACTACTTGATTGCAAAGCTCAATACAGTCCATATTGCTATTGTCTATATAGTAGGGCATGTTTCTGTCTCTGTCAAAAATTTTGCCTATTCAAATGTCAATTGTGAATGCAATAACAGTGTAATACAGGTTTGTTGTATTATGTATATTTTGTTTCAAGAAAATAGTTTCCCTGCAGCTTTCTGATATTGATGCGTAATTCATTTAGTTTCTTTCACTTTCCTGCTGATAGAATTTAGACAAAAAAGTTTAGAGCTTTTTGTGTCTGATTGGGTTTGGGAGGGGCATAATACTTACAGTCTGCATCTGTTTTAATCCAGTGCTCCCCATTTGCAGTTGCAGTAAAGCCGTTAAGCTGGTATAGAGGCAGTTTTGAGATGGTCTTGTAATTTTGTATCCCTTCCTTTGCCCTTGATCCCAGTGGAAACAACCTGTTGTCTTTGTTGTGGTGGATCTGCTTTCCATCCTCACTATAGTCACCATTGTAGTGGGGAGCATCATTCATCTTGTTCATATGCAACTGTTTAGACTCTTTTTCAGCTATGGAGCTTTCAGGATGGATTTTTCTGTGGAATAGTTTTATGACCTGCAAATCACACCACTTGAAAATTAAAATTAATGCTGTCCTGCTGAAAAACTTTTATCCCATTCATTAGAACAATTACTCCATAGGACCATGCATTTAAAACTTAAAACATAATTACTACTATCTAATAAAACATTTTTGCGAAGGTTTCTGAAAAGCCTAATTTACCTCTAATTTCCTAGATCTGCTGTCTCTATGATATTATTGGTGAAATTTGAGAATAGAGTAAAAAAACCTTTTCCCTTTTTGAGTACATTAATACTGGAACCTCCCAAATAGAGACAACTGCAATTGTTTATTTAGTGTTCTGTGAAGAAAAGTGTTGTCGAAGGGTAGAAACTAGAAAGAAGTAAAACAAATATAATTGCAAAATGAAAACGGCAAGGGAGAATGAGACTTAGTGCTTGACAATTTAATTGCCAGGAAAGAGATTAAGTGCTTAGAGTGTTGGGATTATGATTCTATTTAGAGGA
The DNA here is from genome assembly GCA_001974805.1 of Corchorus capsularis. NCBI lineage: Eukaryota > Viridiplantae > Streptophyta > Magnoliopsida > Malvales > Malvaceae > Corchorus > Corchorus capsularis. The sequence goes on along the minus strand of AWWV01009599.1, from coordinate 26,072 downwards.
ACTTGCAAATTACCAAATACTGAAAAAGGTCTTAATGTGTAATGTTGGAATGAGTTTAATCTTACTTTATACTAGTTCACTTTACATTTCAGAAAAGGAATGCTTGGCTATGATAAGCTTTATATGCTTGACTCTAACAGCAGTTCTTTAATTTGGCTTTTTTCCCCCGAAATTCTTTAATTTGGCTTTTTTGATATTTAAATTAAAAAAGTTAGAGATGTTGATTTTTGGCTTCTTTTATTTATTTATGTGGAAACTTACAGTTATACATATAGGGAATGGTAATTGGCAGCACCAGTAGAGGTATGTGATGTTGTTGTGTGGAAAAGAGGCAATACCCAAATCCTCCCTGCCGGCTGCCAGTATAATATACTTGTGGTAAGTATTTCTAATCTCATGCAGACTCTCCTGGAACATGTGTACCTATCGAGTATATTTTATTACTACAAAAGATCATGTGTTGACTTCTAGCCTCTTGGACTCAAATGATCTGACCTGGCCATGTTGACTCCTTGTTCAATTAATGGTTTATAATCTAAGGCTCAAGGAAATGGCATAGATGATTTCATACCTTCTAGGCTGCTACTGACACCATTTCTAATTGTTGTTAACTTTATGGACCAGCTTCAATACCACAAAATATTTGTGGTTTCGGAAGGTGGGATACCACCATTAGATTTTGCATTTGAGGTCCTTATTCTTTAATGGGGAAAGGGATGAAATATGCACATGCTTATAAAATTGTAAGAAAATCTAGCCCCAGAAGACTCACCTTTTGGAGTTTTTTCTTGGTTGAAACAGAATTAGTTGCCTTAGGAGAACAGGTAGAGGTAGCGACCCCTGAAGAAGTTTGAAGCTTTTTCAGAATCCTCTTGAGTAGAGGTTTGACAGGTTTATTTGTTTGCTTGGTCTGCATCTCCTCTTTCCCACATTTTCCCATAGGACTCTCTTCTGCAATTTTTGTCCTGTAGAACAGTTCTGCAAGTGATGCCTTTTCCTTCTTCACCTCAAATATTGTTTCTGGAAGTTCAATTGAAGACCCAAACAGATATCCTTGGAGTGGGCATACATTTGTCTTCCCACATTCTTGAGCATTGCCTTCTTGCATTGGCTTGCCACTTAGTGTTATCGTGCTAACCTGACTATTCCTTCTTGATGATTCATTCGAACCATGTTCTTCAGCTTCAGCCTCCAGGAATTTCTCCAGTTCATCATTGATGAGCTTCAAATCATTTTCCGTCACCTCTGTTTTTTCCTCATTTGTATTCTCCAAAGACATGGTAAATGTTGGTGTTACGGGCTCGCTGATAATCGTTTCGGAGCCCAGAGTTCCAATGGTGAGAAAGCCATGAAATAGCCCTGAGATGACAGTAGATGCTTCATCTTCGAAGTTGTCTTCTAGTCCCTTGGCTTCAAATTCTGTGAAGGAGTTCTCACTTTCTTGCTGGGACTCGGTTGAATATCTGGATGCATATCCGTAGCCAGAGGCTGATATTGGATGGGAGTCTTGATCATTGCGAGATGAGTGAGCCGACAGACAAGTGCAGTAGTTCCCTGAAATCAGAATTCAAAGATTAGGACGTCAGACACAGTTACATAGTAAGGGCTTCATGCTGTGCTTAAGCAATGCTTATCAATATTCCTTTTCAGCACTTTAAGGGTAATGTGGACCTATGCAGCGGCTGCCCTGCCCTTAGTGGTGAACTTGGTTGTACTGAGAGTGACTAATTCCAGTAGTTGTTTTAATGTGCTTAGATTAATCAAAGTAGCCCTGAGACCATGAAGATATGTGGCCCCAGCTCATAAATTGGCCGATGTAATAGAAAATCTGAAAAGCAAGATGATTCTGACTCTCAGCTACATGGCCGTAAATACCTAGTTTTTATTATCAACCATTAATGCATTCGACCTCTATTTTAAGCTTATAATCTATCTGTTTTGATATTTAACTGACTTGATGAGCTGAGTTCTACGCCTAGTGGCTATTGCTTCATTTCATGCTGAGCAGGTAAGTTGATTATCGTATTCAACTGCTCTGATCCAATAATGATTTTCCTGTGACTTATATCTTGGGGATTGTTTATAGAAGTGAATGAGAGAGGCTAGAATACCAATTGTGAAATCCTTGAAAGGCTCAATATTACTTTGCCGTAACTTATGCTGCATCCATCCTAGTAGCTGCAATGACAATAATTAGAGGGTGAGCTTAGCAGGATTTGAAGCAGTTATGCTAGTGTAGAATCTAGTATAGTGAAGACTTACCTTCATTTTGTTCTTTCTATGAAGAGCTTGATGTCAGAATGCTTTGGTTTTCATAGGAGGCACGTATAGAGAGATTTCAAAGAACAAGAGAAATAGGACTTGAAGGGTGAGATAGGATTTGTTAAAGAGCAAAACATCCAGGCTCTTCGTGTCATGACTACTAACACGTAATTATGCAAGTGATTGCTAGAAGGGTCGTAGCAGATGTGAGTAGAGAGAAACAAGTAGAAAGATACAAGATTTTGGTTGGCTGTTCTCTGTCACGTTCAAATCAAGTTGGCAAATTGGAGAGTGGTTCGTAGACCCTTGATTTCATGGTATTACATTTGTCGTCCATTACATGCATTGTTGGAGTAGGTGCATGGCAGTTTGAATGCATGCAAGATTAGACTAGCCATTGATCAACGTCTGTTATTGATTTTTGATATAGATGAGTCTATCATATCTGTCATAAATCATAGAATATTATTTATTGAGAAGCATGCAAATATATTCATAGGCAAATTGACACATTTGATCAATGAGGCCACACATCTGACTGTAATCAGATCCCGTGTACACGTTCACTTCTGTCTATGTAGACTAATTCCTTAGTGTACACTACATGTACAATTATTTTACGAGGTATTTGGGGTATGGGCGGTGCCACCATTACTTGGTAGGACAAGAGACATTTTGGTTGAATGCTGTCACTGTCAGGTGGAAATATACATCAAGGACTCCATGAGGACCGGATAATTTACTAAACTTTATGGTAGGACATACTTGAGGTATCTACCTCGAAAAGGTCCTCATCTATTGTACTAGTTCCACTGTGGTTTTCCCTGCTAAAATATCTAAGTTATCTGTGTGCTGCGCATTGCAATTATTGGGTTCTCAGTTGTAATACACGCTGCTTGGTTTTCTTCCCTATTGTTATCTGCATTTTGGGTTTGATGTGCTTGTTTGAATTTTGAGATGACCGGTTGTTAGGAGTGTGTAGCATTGTATTTTTGTATTCTACCAACATTTTAGTTTGCCCCCCATCTTCCTCCCTCTTATTCCTGAGAGTCCTTGGTGAAATCAGCATTAATGTTTGACTGAACTGCTTATATGTATTAAGAGTGAAAACACATGTGCATGCATTTACATGATTTTTTTCCCTCAAGAAATAGTTCTTTAAGACTTATGTTTTTTCTTTTGTTTTTATTCCAAAAATTCTTTCTAGTTTTCATACTCTTGGATTAAAATGAAACTATGGGAATCTCATATGGGACCTAAGAAGAGGCATGTTTCTCTTTAATTTGTATTTCTCCCTTTCCTTATTGCGAATGATCCGGTAATTCAGCTCTATTGCAGCTTCCATAAATTGAAAAACTCTGCTTAGCCATGCAGTGATGTCATGATAGTTATTGTTGAACCCACGGTTTATGATTCTTATCATGAAGTTGGACTTAATGCAGGTTTGATAATAACATCTTTTTAGCAATTGGAGAGCTTTCCTGCTGCATGGATGATTTTTTGATCAATAAAGGTGCCACTCAGACAGGGTTGCTGGCTCTAATACATCAACATACCCCACAAGCATCTTGAAAGTTAGAGTCAGCCGAGGAGAAAAATGTTGTAAGCATACATCCAAAAGCCACCCCAATGCCTTCAACTCAAAACCCCTCCATTTGCACACCGAGTAACTTTATTGTCATGTGTCTGCATATCATTGTTTAATCTTGTTGAATACATAGCTTCAATCATATCCTGTAATTCCTTAACAGTGGAAATTGCAGGGATGATTTAACTCGCCCACTTCTATATGCTTCAATCATATTCTGGTGACTTCCTAACAGTAGCAATTGCAGGGCCAAATAACTTGCACGTAGATTCGATGACAACTAAACACTGTTGTTTTAGAGTCTTAAGAAATGAAAATTGGAAAGACATGACATGTTGCTCTGATAGCTAGTTATGTAAAAACTGCATTATTGCCACAGTTCTCTTTGTTGAGTATGATTGGTTGTGCCTTGTAATGATTCATTTGCATGGGTAGAATTAACATCAAAGAAGTACAAACATCAATGTTGAGTAACATGATCAAAATTATGTGAAAGAACATAGTTGTTACTCTGTTTGGAAGTTATATTCAATCATTTCGAGCAATTGATGTCTTGTTAATGTACTAAGAATTATTCTTTCTGGAACTCAACATGTGGAGTGTGTAATGAAGTAACACTAGCAAGATCTTACTAGGGTTTATTTAGGGTTAGTTTAGAACTTTCTTATAATAGTACTCAACTTCTATATTAGGTTGTACTTACTATAAATACTAGTTAGTGTTTTTGGTTGTTAGTTGTTGAAATCATCCTTTATATCCTTATAACCACTCTTCTCTCTCTAGCTCTCTTCCCATTTCTGTACTCTATTTTCTGCTTCACTTTCAATTCTGTTTCTCACACTGTGCATCTCCATTTCATTTTTGGAGTTTCTCTTCTATTTTCTTCCTCTTTCAACTGTGTTGAAACTTGCATGACTTGTTATCTTTCCTTCATTTGATCAAAATTCTATTTATAATATGTCTAAGGCCTTCCATTTTCCTCCCATCATAATCCAAAAGATTCTTTTTCTACAAATGTAGATTTGGAAAGATTTCATTAGATGTAAGATTGTACAATTAACTTTTTTTTACTGTTAGACTAGTCAAGTACTTGAGTCCATTATTATTGAAATGATGATTGAGGTGAGACAAGCTTGCAAAATCTGTCAAAACACAACCCTATTTAGGGTGAAGTATGGTTTTAAGGGATGATTACCCATTTTTCTATTATATAGGTTTGAAGGGATGCTCATTTTCAGCTAACCAACAAGTTGCTATAAAACATGATGTGCAGGGAAATGTCAAAAACTGAGAAGCAAAACAAATAGCTACAAAACATGGGAATTGCTATTTTTGGAGGAAAGCTAGAATCAAGTTGCCCCACTATGCAGACAACAGTCTAAACCAAGACAAGAGCAAAGTCTGCAACACACATGACTCTGTGTGGGGTAAAGTAATGACTCCCAATCCCATATTGCCTATCCATCCATATCCCAGATTTGATGGTGGAGCATGTGAAACCCACATGGAATTTTAGAATTTTTGATTGTTTTCCCATTTCTTCTCCTACAGAAAAAAAATCCCAATTTTCCTTATCTGTGGATTCTGTTTTCCCCCTTTTTTGGCTTTGAGATTATGAATAAAGATAGCAAAATCTCAATGATGGAAATGGTTGCTGTTGATATGGGAATTGATGATGATGATGATGATTATGAAGGGCATGTATGGGCCATTTCCATACACTGTTTAATTTGCTAAGGACTAAGGTAGTTGATATAGATAGACAGGAAAGAAATTGTCTCTGCACATGTATCACTGAAGTTTGTAGGCAAAGAAGAAATAAGATAGCATCTTTAATTGTACGGATTAATGATAATTGAATAGGCCTTGGGGTACCTACCATGACTAATATTTTCCACGGGCCGTCCGTGGTTTGTTGATGGAATGTTGCATTACGACCTATAATAACGTGGTTGGTTGGTAGAGTGCTCTTGATTATGAGTCGTGTGGTTTGTTGATAGAGTGCTCGATTATGAGTTCAAGTTCGTCTTAAAGCTTTTGTTCAAGCAACAATATATTATTGAAAGCTTAGAAATATCTATGTTATGTGTTTTTCATTGAACTATAAGTAATGATAATTTATTTTAATTCAATTGTATTATTAGAGAAAACAATCCCTCTAGATAGGGTGTGCAACGGTCGGTTCGGTTCGGTTTTGTGATTTTCAAAACCGACTACAAACCGCCAACTATTTTTTGGAACCGTCAACTGACAATTTAACCGCCTAAACTGACTATACGGTTTAGGCGGTTAAATGGTCGGTTAAACGGTTTAGACAGTTTTGAACCGTTTAATAATTATATATATTATTATATATATAATTATATATATTTAATATTATTATATATATATATAATATATATTTAATTATATATATTACTAAACGGTTCGGTTTCGGTCGGTTACGATTTTGAAAATCTCAAACCCGTGCACCGACCGTTTAGTCCTTAACCTTTGGTGGTTCAAACCGCCAAACCGATTAAACCGCCAAACCAAAAACAAAAACTGACGATTTCGGTCGGACGGTTTGGACCGCCAACTGCTCAGCCCTACCTCTAGAGGGCAGTGGACACTTGGAAATTGGCAGAAAAAAAATTGTTGTCATGTCCTAAAATTAATCTCACCTTTTGGGCCTAAAATGAGCTGTTTATGGCCCACTTATTATTAGCAAAATGGGTTTGAGGCCCATATATTACATTCAATTAGATAGACTATCTTGTGTCCAATTATTATTATTATATATTTTTTTTGTTCAACTGTTGTCGAATACTCCAATTATTGCACATAGTAATTCTTACTAGTTGTCTAAATAGACACAAAAAAAGACAAAGATAATAAATTTTTTTTTGGTAAAAATAAAGATAATAATTTGAGACTGCCTGCCTACTTCCTACGACTAACCTACCTACTTTTCCAATTCATGGATAAAGATCATAAGAAGCACATGGTATTAATTGTTTGAGTATTAACTATTAAAAAATCATAAAACAAAATAATCATAATGTGTTTGTTGATATAAAATACTATGAAAAAAAATTGTAAAATTTAACCAAAAAGTTGAAATATTTAATAAAATACTATATAGGAAGAAAAGAATTTATTTATTTATATATTCTTACTTGCAAAATGGTAATTTTCTTTATTTATTTACTCCCTCCGTTCGAAATTGAATGTCATATTTGACTTTTTTAATCAAACAACATTATATTTTGAAAAAATTAAATTTTAAATTTTCCATAAATTATTTTTAAAAAATTTTAAAAATTATATTTTTATAATAATTAAAGATCAAAAATGACTTTATTTGACAAAAAAAGTCAAACGTTGTCATTCAATTGGAAATAGAGTGAGTATATAAAATTAAAATTAATTAAAGATTTATTGAAAATAGCTAAAAATTACTATCTACTAATAATAATTAAAAATTAGTATGAAATAAAAAAAAATTATTATTTTCGGCGGGAACCTCAACTAGAGTCTGCCAGGGCATGGGCTCTGTATAGAACATAAATAAAATAGACTAAAGTCAGAATCGTTTCTGCCAAAAACAAAAAAAGACTAAAGTCAGAATCAAGACACTATTTTTAATAATCCACGTGGCAATATCCTAATCGATGAGTTCTCCGCCAACTCTTCCCATTGGTTGGATTTACCAACAAACTTTCAATTTATTTCATTTCACCGAACTTCCCGTCTACGTTCAACCCACCTTCGCCCGCACCTAATCCAAACCCCAAAAAATCAAATTTCTTTCCAAATTAGATCCCACAGAATATCCCAAAAGCCCCGACCAGATCCCGAAATATGGGAACCGAGATAACGGAGCCGTTGATTCTCGACGCGAAGAACGCCGACGGCGGCCCCGTCGTGTCGGAGCGAGTCCCAGAATGGAAAGAGCAGATAACGATCAGAGGGCTCGCCGTGAGCGCCATTTTGGGAACTCTCTTTTGCATCATCACCCACAAGCTAAATCTTACCGTCGGGATTATCCCGTCGTTGAACGTCGGCGCTGGATTGCTCGGGTTTTTCTTCGTGAAATCTTGGACCGGTTTCTTGAACAAGTTGGGGTTTCAAGTTTCGCCTTTTACCAAACAAGAAAACACCGTCATTCAAACTTGCGTTGTCGCTTGCTACGGCCTCGCTTTTAGCGGTAAAAACTAAACAAGCACTGAAATTGTTACCAAATTTTATCAATTTTTGGCTAATTTCATTCCGTGATCATATTATAATTGAAATTCAAACCTTCTTTGAATTTGGTTTTAAAGCATTAGAAGCTTAGCTTTAGGGGTAATCAACCTGTAAAATTTGGCAGAAGTAATAAACTTTTAGCTAATTTTATCAATTTTTGGCTAATTTCATTCCGTGATCATATTATAATTGAAATTCAAACCTTCTTTGAATTTGGTTTTAAAGCATTAGAAGCTTAGCTTTAGGGGTAATCAACCTGTAAAATTTGGCAGAAGTAATAAACTTTTAGCTATAAGAAATTATTATTACTGGCATTTTTAGTAGGCTAATGTTAAGCTTGTGAAGGATTTGAAAATCAAATAATTAAACTGAATCTTTGATGAGAATCTCCGCAGCTCAGCCTTAACATGTTATTGTTTTGATAGGGGGATTTGGATCGTATTTGATTGCAATGAACGAGAAAACTTATAAACTTATTGGTCCTGACTACCCCGGAAACAGAGCAGAAGACATTAAGAACCCTGGATTAGGTTGGATGACTGGTTTTCTCTTCGTTGTTAGCTTCCTTGGACTATTTAGTCTTGTTCCACTTCGTAAGGTATAGTGTAATCATATTCATTATTATCTACTCCTTTTGTTAGATATGATTAGACTTTAGTTAAAGTTGCATTTTTTAGCTGTAACAATGATGCTTAATATACTTAATTCTCAATTCTATTCAGGTGAAGTATTTGTGGCTGTAATTTTGGTTTTCCATTTTCCAATATACGTATAGACTTTGGCAAATTCAGATTTCTTTCAGCCATCATACATCTCACATTATTTTTGAAATCATCTTTGCTTTGAAAGGATCAGAATTATTGGGAAAGTTGGAGCATTGATGTCTGAGGTCTTCTGCTGTTGATAAATTCATTTCATTCATATATGTTCAGTTTAAGTTTTTCCTCTTTGATTTTGTTGCTTCGTAAGTTAATGTTTAGTTAGTAGCATTATTTCTTGCTGCCTTCCCAGTGGTCAAATCTTTATGCAGTTTTCTGTATCTATTCTAATGTAATTAGGTTCAAGATGACTTCTCTCTGTTGGATGATGGTAGTTGCTTTTTATTGTTCATTGCTCTCATCTGAAATCTATGGTTTCAGTCTTCTTCCAATTTTAGTTTGCTAGCATGAATACAAAGACCTTTTATTTTATGGTGGAAGTTCATGGACTCAATCACAAATGCAAGGTTGACAATTTATTTTTTTTTTTCGTAAAATACTTGGATGGAATTTCTTATCAATTAAATTCTGTAAGATAATTTATTAAAAACGGAAACTTTTAGGAAACAGTTCAAGAATGGCATTTCCTAACATGTCCATGAGGTAAAGAAAACTACTGTGATCCTTGGTCCTTACATTTTTGGAGCTTGGAGGGTTTTGTGTGTGTACTGAAATTGACAGTTCAGCTTAAGTTTGTCCTCCACCTTTTATGTAATTTGGCACTGAAGTCTTTCTCCTCATTTGCTTGTCATTGATTTTTCATACTTTGACAAAAACCTAAGTTTTGATGTTGAGATGCAATAAATATTCTGTTTGTTGTTCTGACTAACAATTAATGTGAGCAAACTTCTGGAAAGGTTTCTCGTAAAATCTTATTATGGTTGTCATTTAGTCTTCTAATTCTATCTCTGTATATATCAGATCATGGTCTTAAAGTACAAACTTACATATCCTAGTGGGACAGCCACAGCAATGTTGATAAACAGTTTTCACACCAACACTGGAGCTGAGCTTGCAGGGTATGTATTTTAGACATTATTTTCACTATTTTATAGGTCTTTATATTGTTTCGCATGATTAGGAAACAGTATCTTTTTACTAGTGATATTAGTAAAACTAGATGAAGAAGAGCGAATAAAGAATGGAAGGTCCTTCCAGCTTTTTGTTGCTGAAATTCAATTGGAATTAACAACTGCCTTCTAAAATTTGCTTTATAATTAAATAGACTATTTACCTTGATAACCAGATACTTTCTTTCTGATTATATATAATTATCATGACTTTGTTACAGGAAACAAGTCAAATGTCTTGGAAAATATCTGAGCCTAAGTTTAGTTTGGAGCTGCTTCAAGTGGTTTTTCAGTGGTATTGGAGATTCTTGTGGTTTTGATAATTTCCCCAGCTTTGGCTTAACACTTTACAAAAACACGTAAGTTTCTCTCAAATTTAGTTTTGCATTGTGCCTGTGTGTTTTTTATCCCCTGTTTAAATGCTCAATATTTCATCTCTGATAATGATACAAGGGCAAGACAACCTGTATTACTATGACCAAAGGGCATAATTGTTGGTAATAGAATCTTTGATTAAATTTATTGTGTGTAACGTGAATCGATCCTACATGTGAAGTGATTATTATGTTACCAGTTAAGCTAAAAATGGTGTAACAGAAAGAAGAAAAGAATAATAAAAAAAAGGCCAACTTTTGTACTTGATTAGCATGTTTCGAATCTATATCTTTATGTCTATGGTTCTGTCGCATGCAAAATGTCATTTGATTGATTTATGTCTCTGAGTAACTTGGCATTTAATCAGACAGATACAAATTTAGCTTTAGTAAGTACCATCAACATGATTGTTGAATTTTGTAAATGCTGCATTGGTATTGTTAATGCTTGACACTGCTCTATTATGCAGGTTCTATTTTGACTTTAGTCCCACCTATGTTGGTTGTGGTCTTATTTGCCCTCACATAGTGAACTGCTCGGTTCTTCTTGGGGCTATCATATCATGGGGTTTTCTGTGGCCCTTTGTTTCTGCACATGCTGGGGACTGGTACCCTTCTGGCCTGGACAGCAATGATTTCAAAGGTCTTTATGGGTATAAGGTAAAAAAAGAACACCGAGTGCCCGAATTTGATGCTCTTAATTTTGCTAAGTAGTTTTGAAAATTTTAATGTTTTCTGTCTTGCATGGTCTGGTTTACACTCGATCTCTTGCCTGCTCCATCCTTATTGAAATATCTCTTTCTAATTTAAAGAAAAATTTCCGGGGCCATTGTGTTCGCAGGTCTTCATAGCTATTGCTCTTGTCCTTGGAGATGGTCTTTACAACTTGATCAAGATAATATACGTAACTGCAAAGGAAATGTGGAACAAAAGCACCAAAGAGAGCAAACTTCCTGTTGTCAGTGAGCTTATAGGTGAGGATACTCTAGTTAGGACGCTTCTTGCATTTATTCGTTTTGTTGTTGTGTAAATGGTTTTCTTTCAAAAATATTGTGTTTCTATAACTTTCAAATTTGTAGTGATATTGTCACTGCTGAGTGCGCTACTGATATGACGTGCTTGTATAAAATTGTATTTTTCGGTGAAAAACTTCATTAATAGATGCATGTTGTAGTGTCTTCTCTTGGAAATTTAATTTTGCTTTGTTGAAACTTTAGTTAATATGTTTTGAACTTCTGGGAGAAATCATGTCTTACATGTATTTATTTCTTGTTGTAATGGATTCTGTTTTCAATGAGAGTTAATTCAAATATGTGTTTCCACAGATGATGAGAGTTCTAAAGCGCTAGCAGAGCAGAGAAAAAGAGATGAGATATTTCTTAAAGACAAACTCCCTACTTGGTTTGCCGCTTCTGCATATGTGGCCTTGGCAGCCATATCAACAGCTACAATTCCAATCCTCTTCCCACCCCTCAAGTGGTACCTGGTTCTTGTTACGTACATTATTGCTCCTGCGCTTGCCTTCTGCAACTCTTATGGAACTGGCCTTACAGACTGGAGTCTGACTTCCACTTATGGGAAGATTGTTCTGTTCATTATTGCTTCAATGGTAGGAAGTAATGGTGGAGTCATAGCTGGTTTGGGAGCCTGTGGAGTTATGATGTCCATTGTCTCAACTGCAGCTGATCTAATGCAAGATTTCAAAACTGGTTACCTCACTCTATCATCTGCCAAGTCCATGTTTGTGAGCCAGCTAATTGGAACCGCCATGGGCTGTGTCATTGCTCCACTCACATTCTGGTTATTTTGGACTGCTTTTGATGTTGGGTCACCCGATGGTCCATACAAAGCACCTTATGCTGTGATATTTAGGGAAATGGCCATTCTTGGTATCGAGGGCTTCGCAGAGCTGCCCAAGCATTGTCTGGCTTTATGTTGTGGATTCTTTGTGGGTGCTATCGTTGTCAACATTTTGAGGGATGTGGCTCCCAAGAGAATCTCACAGTTTATTCCAATTCCAATGGCTATGGCAGTTCCATTCTATGTTGGGGCTTACTTTGCCATTGACATGTTTGTTGGAACAGTAATATTGTTTATATGGGAACAATTGAACCGGAAGGATGCAGAGGATTATGCTGGGGCAGTTGCTTCAGGTTTAATTTGTGGTGACGGTATTTGGACAATACCATCAGCTATACTCTCGATCTTTAGGATCGATCCACCCATCTGCATGTACTTCGGGCCTTCTGCAAGTAGTTGATCAGGGAAGGATGCTGATGATTACACAGGGGCAGTTGCTTCAGGTTTAATTTGTGGAGATGGAATTTAAACAATACCAACAGCCATTCTCTCGATCTTCAAGATCGATCAACCCATCTGCATGTACTTCGGGCCTTTTGTGAGTTGAAATTCCACTTCATTTTGTATATATGTATCATCTGTTCTTTATATATTTAAAACATGGATCAAGGAGACTATTTCCTTCTGTTTATATGGTGCTGTACATTTCTCTTATAAACTTCAAAGCAGGTTTTTAAGATAAATCTCTCTTTCTCTATAACATATTTGCTATTGGCTGAAAATAACATGAGCTTGAACTTTCTGCTAATGAAAATTGTTACTTTTGTTTGTAGCAAGAATAGGGAAAGGCAGAAGTCAAATGGATTCAGCTACCAAATTGGGTTGGTTTTGCCAATTTTGGGAGTTTTGAGAGTGACTGCTTCTGGTTGAACCAAATTAATAGTTAAGGGTAGAAATCAAGTTGAAATCTATGTAGTTGCCAAACTTTAGAATGGTAAAAAATTCTTCATGAAAGATGATTGAAATTTTTAGGTAACTAATAATTAGTTTCCAATAATAATTGTACCCAATATATGCTGAGAAGTGAGAAGCAAGAACAAATATAGAGCTCTCTTGCTTTTCTGTATTTTTTTTTTCCTGGTTAAAGATGGAGCTAATTTCTAGTAGTGATGGGGATATAATTGAACAAATTAACCCATTAATTAAAAGGGTTCAAAGCTTAAAAGTATGGAAATGTATGGTTATGCTGCTTTTGTAAAGCATCTATATTTAAGAATTTTAGGATGTTTGTGTTTACTGCTTTATTATCATGAATCATCATTAAACACATGACAACACCTCCTCTCTTTTAACTAAATTAGCCCTTTTTTATTATTCTTAAAATTGATTAAATATTAATCATAATTGTTGGAATCTCTCGTCGCTCACCTCTTGTTCAAAAGAGATACGGGAATTAAGTACACAATATAGGAGTATTATATAGCTTTGTTATTAAGATTTATGGGTTTAGAGAGGTTAATGTTTTTAGCATGGAAAAACAATGGCAAGGTTGGGGGGAAGGGATGAATTATTGAAAAGTACAACAATTTTGTTTTTTTAAATAATTGAGACTAAGTACTTCCAACTACTCCAAAATTTATTTTAGATTCTTTTCATGTGAAAAGAGAGAAAATCAAATTCTTTCAAATTGACCCTATTAAGAACACCACACCACACACATGCACACACAAAAATCAAAATAAAAATTGGCACATGTTAAGGAGATTGTGACTTCTTACATCATGGGTAGGGCCAATAATCATCAAAATCTGTCTTGAAAATATGATAAATTGATGATAAATATAAACCACTCATTTTGGTTTTCCTTATTTTGCTTATCTATTTTTATATGACCAACATTTTTCTTCTAAAAATTAAGATTATAGAAAATTAAGTATGGTTAGACATGCATGCTTATCTAGTTATAATTAAATAATTTTTCACCAAGTTAAATGAAGTAAGTAATTGACTCTAAAAGTCTTCAATTCTATCTTTAATCATCTTATTATATCAACAATGGTTCGAACCCCTTGTCTTGTCAGATTAGCATGGTGCTCCTGCCCATTACTCAAAAGACTCGAGACTCAAATATTCAAACTTTTTTTAAAAGAGTTACATGCATCATAAGGTAGAATTTTAAAACAAACAAATCCAATACTTTAGTGGAACTTAAAATTAACATAATCTATATTTTAATGGAACTTATAAAACTTGACATTAGAAACATGATCAGAATCTTTTTCCTTACCATTGAGATTTGATTGAGATCTTATATATTGATTTGAGACCCTTTTACATTATTATTATATATATATAAATCAAAGATAATAAAATACTAGCAATTTAATGCCAAATGGGTACCCAAAAAATGAGAAAAGAAATGGGAATTGGAAATGAGAACAAAAGAAGAAGAAAGGGATTGGTCATATGATAATAACTCATAGGTAGAGATGGTGAGTGGTGACATAAGGATAATGGTGAGGTCCATCTTATCAAAAAAAAGTGGCATTCTGTTAGAGATTCTGGCTTTTTTGGAGCTCATCAATTGGTGCCTCTTGCCCCCAATTTCATGTGGATATTGTGGTGGAGTGGACAACTACCTTTCTTTCTTCTTTCTTTTTTTTTTTGAATTCCCAATTTTTTCCCACAAAAATCTTAACCATAACTCCATTATTCATTCAAAACATAGATATTCATGATCATTTTGTAATGTAATGTGGACAGAAAGGGACAGAGAGTAGATCTACTTCAATTCCAAGTACAACCCAAGCTTTCTTATTTACTTTTCTGTCAAAAACTTTACATTATCACAAACAAATACTATATATATAAGATTTGTTGGTGAATTGGGACTCAAGTTTGTCTGAAAAATGGACTTCTTTTATTTTTCTTTCATGGGTTGCTAATTAGATTTTACTAAAGCTACTATCCCTTTATCAGATTATTACATGACAGCTTCATGTCTAAAAAAGCCTAATTGTTCGTCCTTAATGTATGCGAAAATGCTCAATTTAGGACTTATATTTTTAATTTGGTTAAATAGGGTCCTAACGTATGGGAAACTCAATTTAGGGTCCATGTTTTTAATTTGGTTAAATAGGGACTTAACGTATCCGAAAATGCTCAAATAAGGGCTTGGTGTCAATTGAAAATTGAGTGTGCAGAACGTCGGATCCTTATTTGAGCATTTTTGCATACATTAGGGGTCCTATTTAACCAAATTAAAAGTATGGACCTTCAATTGAGTATTTCGCATATGTTTAAGACCTATTTAACCAAATTAAAATTATGAGCCCTAAATTGAGATTTTTGCATATGTTAAGAACCTATATTTGAGCAGTTAGCCTAAAAACTGTTCAATAGATAGAAGGTAAGACTTTTAGTTGCACTTGCAATGACAAAGATTATACCAATTAAACTAAAAAAAGTTGTATTGTGTATTTTAATTTGTAGTATCTTGATCTTGATATGTCATTTCACTGTCTGCACATAAAGGATAGCCATGAATTGAGCTGACCTATCATCTATTGAGTGATGAAGGTACAAAGCTATAAGTTAAGGCAAAGAATCACTCTGAATTTGTACCCATCAAAGTATTTACTAATGAGTTTTTTTTTTAATCCGATATTTTATAATTATATCGGGTTCCAATTAATTCGGAGTTGAGCATAAAGACCCTAAAAGTTTAGAATATTATATCGGGTTCCAATTAATTTGGAGTTGAGCATACAGACCCTAAAAATTTAGAATATTATATTGAATGCACCATACAAGACTTAAATTAAAGAAGGGTGAAGAATGAGATCTTTACAAAGAAGTTTTGTAATTAAGCAATAAATCTATGCATGAGGCATGGGGGCATATATTTCATTATAAAAGAAACTTATTAAAGTTTTTGTTTGAAAGCTAAAACTGCTAAATCGGGAATATATACAAATCATCTTTGAAAATTAGACAAAGGATGCATTAGCGAGTACCTATGAACTTTTGCTTTAAAACTTGGCTACTTTGTTCTTTCCAATTTTGCATCATGCTTTGCCAATTGAAACAATAGATAAAATAAAATAAAAGCTTTACACCATATAATTCCAAAAATATTGCTACCTCTTTGCTAAATTTTGTTAACAAGATTTGTTGGCTACTCAAAGGTGCCCAACTCAAAAGCCTAGAGAAGAAGGGAAATTGAAAACAACAATGGGAAAATTTGTTTATTTAATTGCTTTCAAAATGGGAAAACTTGTGTCTCTTAATTAACTAAATCTAAATGGTGCTTACCTCCCTTTGGGATTTCAAAAGAGGGCAAGAACAAAACTTTTGAAAAGGATGGGAGTAGGAATGGCAAATGATTGAACAAAACCAAGATCCAAAGCTTATCTCTTATGGGAAAACAAAGTCTTAAAATTTAAAAAAAAAAACCCTTAAAGAAATTAAAAAGAAAAGCAATTCAATCTTTTGAATTTCATGTGAGATGGGTTTTCATTTTTTTTCAACAGTTAGCTTTCAAAGAGGGACCTCCTTTGTCTCCATGATGGGAAGCACATGTGACAAGCAATGCAATCACCAACATACACATACCCACTCCCAACATAATTACCATCATCACAACACAAAGGAATTGGTCTTCTCCACATCAAAGCAAAGCTCTAAGTTTTTGAAAAGAGAAAACAAGTAAAACAATTTAATAGATAATAGAAGAAGAAGAAGAAGAAACAATAAAGAGATATATGCTCTCATTTCTTCTATGATTTCACACCAAAACCCTCTTAAAAGTTGCTTAATAATCAAGTTTGAGAGAATGATTAAAGAAAAGGTGAAATTAAACTATAGCACATGTGTATGCAAGGGATCCCCATTTCCCCACTCTATGGTGACCAAGAATTGCATGGATTTTTCATGCAATAGAAAAGTCAAAGACCTAGCTAGTTTTTCTTCCTTTTTCTTTTAAAAGAAAAAGAACCATTCTTTTGCAAGACATCTAAATTTACTATATGTCATTATCATGAAGAAATTTTGGCCAAAATACAAGTTTATCCCAATATCATCAATTTATTCCTATTCTTTTCTAATGAATTGTTGCTATGCAAATAGTTAGTAGGGTTCTCAATAATCATACCAACCTGCCAACCTTTGAATGTACTGCAAAGTAAAGTAGTGACTTTGGACCCATTCATTCAACAAAATTAATACATAATATATATTCTTAGAACTATATGATCTATACATTATGTCTAGTGATTTAACCCCTCATATATATGCAATGAAAGTTTTAAGCATCTCATATTTTTCTTACCGACTATAATTTACAAGAATGTGAAATTCGAAGATACTTTTTTTAGTGGATGGATATATTGTAAAGTTTTACTAATTTGTTAGGAAAAAACAATGTAATTAGATATATCATTCGATGAGTAAGACGTCAACATATATTCGAGTTAATTATAACCCAATGCAAATATTCCGAGCATGATGATATGAGCATATAATAAAAAATGAAAAAGGAAAGAATTTAATTTTACACTATATATAAGAAGCAAATCAAAGTTGTTAGACCACCAAAATAGGAAAATTGTTAGGTTAATTTAAGGAATTGAAATAAATGGTGACTGCAAGCTTGATATTCATTAATGAGTTAAAAAAAAAAAAGAAGGAAAAAAAAAAGCTGCTGGAGAGATGTTAATTTTGAGCAAGAGTGCACGAAACTGCAGATTGTAAAAGAAACATCATCAAAATGAAGCAATCACAGAGCAAATAATAAAGCACAATAATTTTCAGTGGTTTAAGCCTTGTTTCTAACAAGAAAGAAAGCTTTCGAAATTTCAAACATTAAATGATTGTGATTTGATCACCTTCTTATCTGCACTTCAATTCGAATTGATAGATATTGTTTCAAGCAAAACTAATTAAATTGAGTGAAAATGACACAATTTAAATGGGACGACATTAAGATTATATAATGAGTTGGCCAAGAGTGGTAAGAATATAAACTTATGGTGAAACTAAAAGGCACTCGGGTTTGATCCCTCATATGCTATGCCTATTATTAATAGCATTTTATAGGTTCAAAAAATAAGTTCCACCCAAAAACGAACTCGAAAATTTTCAAAGAGATTGATGGTTTATCCTAACCTTAGAGATGAAATAATCTTGTTGCTCCTAAACTTGTCTTCACATTTTCTTTTTTAAAGTGCATTATGGGTAGGATAAATTAATTAAATCAATTGTGCTTAAAAATGAACAAACTTAAGCTAATATTGACTTAAACTTGTATGTCTTGGTTGGTTTACACTAGTAGCCAAGAAGTGGTGCTACCTTCATAGCTACGCAAATGGGAATTTCGGTGACCAAACGTTCTAAGGACTTTATATCCACACCCTTATCTTATCAATGGCAAAACATGCAATTTCTTCAAATCAAATTTATCCAATCATTTATGTTTTCCATTAAATTTTAACCCTTTCTTTGGGGTTTAGTCATGTTAATTTCTACTAATGTTTCCCCCCCCCCCCCCCCCCCCCCATAACTTTGTATTGACCTTAAAGTATTAGGGCATTCTCCTTGCAATAAGAAAATAATACCTTAATCACTAATAAATAGGAGATTAGACACATTCACCAAAAAAATACAACACAAGAAATCACTTTCAAAGGAAGAAATGGAAAAATGTTACTATAACTTTCTTCAAGAAATTGGACATCTTTGTCATAGGAGAAATTTAAGGGAGGCCCTGTCTTTTTCTCAAAGCTGTTATTGGCATCCACTCAATCTAAAGGATTTAATTACTTTGACAAGTGTACCTTTTGTGATCATTTCCCTTAGCATAAACATAGAAAAAATGAGCTAAGCATGCATCCCCTTCTTTCTTTCTTTTTCCTCTCTTTCACATAATAAATAATTTTTTCTTTTTTCAAAGATCCATATTTTTCAATAGTCATACTTAAATTCAAGATAATTCCCTTCATTTTCTCTCTTCTATCAAAATTCAAAAGTAGGGAAGGACTATATATTATGAATCTTATACACATATGCCGACAGACAAAGTGTAAATAATACTATGAGATTGGTTGAGATGGTAAGTAATAACGAAGAATTTTTGAAAAGTGAAATTCTATCTCCTCGTATTTATTAAGAAAGAGTACTTCAACATTTTACATTCCCGATCTAAAATGATTATTCTAGGGTTAATAATTATAAGACTTGAGATGATAACAATATAGTAACTTTTTTATTTATCAAAACAATATATTAAATTTAAAAACAAAAAGAAAGTGTGTGAATCATTGTCCTCCTTGAATAGATATATTTGTGAACAAGTTGTCTTCAAGTGTCAACTTCTAGAGAAGTGGGGTGGTGTTTTATATACCATAATCTAGGACTAAAGAGTATAACTCCATGTTTGATGTTAAGATTACAAAAGCAAACCAAGTAAGCCTAACAATTGATATATATTATACTTACAAAGGATTTTGTTTTTGAGGATGGGCCATGAACTGTCAGAACTGAGGAACATTTGGGGTTTTCAGCACTTAGGGGCCCACTTTATTACATTACATATAAGTGGAGTATCTCCCTCCAAATTGAACAAATGGAAGAAAGTTGTATTGTGGAGTAACTGCATCAAAAGCAATTTTTTTGGTTCTTTTGACAGATTATGTAACTGAAACTAATAAACAACAGTCTCTCCTTTAACTCCAAGACCCAAGTCTTCAACTTTAGAAGAAGGTTGATCCCATGATTAATTTTTCTTTTAATGATGTATCAGAAGGATGGGGATGGGGCTAGAGTGGATTAGAAGCAATAAACCCTAATATAAACTAGACCCATGGTGCTAGTTGTCCAAAAACCATTCATCCACGTGGACAATTGAGTCCCTTACAAGAGATGACACCATTAAAATATAATAATATATATAGAGAGAGAGCATGTAAAGGTAGAGGAGATGTAATGAAGAGAAAGGGAAGTGAAAGAGGAATCAATGTTATGAATCTATGAGTGGAATATGGATGTGTTTTAATGGTGTTATGAGTTTTTTATGTCATTGAGGTGAAATTTGGCAGTTAAAGTTGCTATCATATCAGAAATGGTGGTCAAAACCCCTTCCCAATACAGTGAAAAAAAGGGTAAGAAAGAAAGGACAGGCTAAAGCATAGTTATAAGAGAGAGATTGAGAGAGAAAGAGAGAGAGAAAAAAAAAATGACATCTTTTCTTTGTAAAACCAAGAGTAAAAATTTGACATTTGGGGTGTGCTTTGGGATTTCAAGATTATTAATAATAATAGTTTGTCTTCACATTCCTTGCCAAAAACAGTGAAAACTCATGAAAGTCTAGGACTTTTCAGGTCCCTTCTTCAATCAAAGAGGACTCTTTTTTTTTTAATTGTTTATTTTTTTGGTTTTTTTCCTTTTAATTTGCCCCCACCACCCCACCACCCTTTTACCTGTTCATGGATCCCAAGGGCTCCAAGCAGCAGCCTCCGCAGGAAGTAGCCAACTTCTTGAGCCTGCCACCGCAACCCCAACATCCACAACCTCCACAGCAGCAGCCGCCGCCGCCTCAGAACATGAGTGAGAACAAACCGGCTGAAATCAAGGATTTCCAAATTGTTGTTGCAGACAATAAAGAAGAAGGGAAAAAACAACTGGCCCCAAAGAGAAGTTCAAACAAAGACAGGCACACAAAAGTAGAAGGAAGAGGAAGAAGGATAAGGATGCCGGCTCTATGTGCAGCAAGAATCTTTCAGTTGACCAGAGAATTGGGTCACAAATCAGATGGGGAAACAATACAGTGGCTTTTACAACAAGCTGAACCATCAATAATAGCCGCCACAGGGAGCGGAACAATTCCAGCCTCAGCTTTGGCAGCGGCTGGAGGTTCAGTTTCACAGCAAGGGGCCTCTCTGTCAGCAGGGTTGCACCAAAAGATGGAAGATTTAGGGCCAGGGGGGTCCAGTATAGGGTCAGGGAGCAGTAGGACCAGTTGGGCAATGGTTGGTGGCAATTTGGGAAGACCCCATCATATGGCCACTGGGTTATGGCCCCCAGTCAGTGGTTATGGCTTTCAGTCATCTTCTTCTGGTCCATCTACCACAAATTTAGGCACTGAAAGTTCTAATTATCTGCAAAAGATTGGGTTCCCTGGTTTTGACTTGCCAGCTGCTAATATGGGTCAGATGAGTTTCACCTCAATCTTAGGTGGGGCTAGCCACCAGCAGCTCCCTGGTTTGGAACTTGGGTTGTCTCAAGATGGTCATATTGGGGTTTTAAACCCTCAAGCTTTGAGCCAGATTTATCAGCAGATGGGTCAGGCTAGGATGCACCAGCAGCAACAGCAGCAGCACCATCAGCACCAGCAGCAGCACCATCAACAACCCCCTGTTAAAGATGATTCCCAAGAATCAGGCCAGTAAAGTTATAAACTTTGGCAGCAAGATTTTTAAAATAATTTTAAAAAAGTAGCATTCTTGAGAGGATGGGTTTTTCTAGTAATGTTTTGAGTATTGTATAAATTGGGGAAAAAAAGGAGTGAGGAAAGATGGATACTTTGCCTCTCAGAATTCTATAGGGACTGGATGGATTTTGTTTTGCCCCCTTCTTCTTTCTGCACTGAATCACCCAAGTCTCCATTACAGAGGTGCTTTTTTCTTGATTCCTGCCTTCTGTTGAACTTTAATCCTCCAAAGTCTTTAGAGAAGTAATCAATGTTTAGTGTCTTACTAATTTTTGGTCTAAAATGTGCAGGTGGAGCTTTGCACAGCCTAGGTTCTTGGGAACTTCTTGTTTGATTAAGAGGTGTGTTGATTATGATGTAAGGAAAATTTTTATTGTTTTCTTCTTCTCTAGGACTCTGGATGGAGTGGAAATTGGTTTGTTTGTGAAATTAAACATAGAATTTTACGGTCATACATTTCCAGTTGCTTCTTAGATCAAGTAAGAACTCTTATTTCTCTAAAAGAATATATTTTTGCACATACAGAGCCAATTATTAATTACATCTGGCCACCAGAGGCATGCATGTCTGCTAACATATAAGAAATGAGTTCCCTTTGTCATCACAAAGTTGTTCCTTTGCACTGAATCTACCTTGTTTGGAAAACACTTCTATTTCCTCCCTAACCCTATTGTGAACCTCCTATGTTTTCTCTCCTTGTTATTAAATTTTTTATAAGATTGTTTATCCTTTCTTTGTTTGCTGTTGAGCAAGAATATATAAGTGAGCCTTGTCTCAATATTTGTGCAAAATTCTCTTGGCAAATTGAGATTTCTCTAGGCCATGGTACATCTTACATTATTTTTAAAATCATTTTTGTGTTTATATATACAAGGATTTATACTTTGCAAAGATGACTGGCATAATGATAGGTTTCAGGCAATCTTTTTCTTCTTCCAGCTCTAACACTATATTATTCTTAATCCTGATGAAAGGCTTGGACTTAACATAGAAATGTGAGTAGTAGTCAAATAGCCATGATTTTGCCTTATTTAAAACTGCAATTTCTAACCTTGAGGCAAAATAGAATCTATTAAGCAACAATTTCTAACTTATAAGTTGGTTCTGATCAATAATGGCATCAAATAGATTGAGTCACTTTTCTTAGCTGTCCTGTTAACTCTCCTGGTGCTATGTGTAAAAGAAGCAATGCAGTGGTATGGAAACCTTGACCCAAAGCTGTTAGAGAACCACTTTGAAAATTTCTGCAGCTTTCTCTTCTCTTTTCCCAAGACTTTTATCAACTATGAATGAGATTACTCTTGTACTGATATTGATTACAAAATAGCTGAGGTATGCTTGGAAAAAGAACATGTGAACCTCTTACATAAGTCTCCTTGACTTGGATTATTAGGTGGAACCCAATTCTACAAAATGGCTTGTACTCTCCACTTTCATGCATGTGTCTTTGAGTCGAGAGAATCAGACTTGATTTCTGATTATTCATGCCTGATGTCTTCTTGTGTTGATAAGATCATTGCATTCATATATGTTTCAGTTTAAGTTTTCATCTTTTCATTTTGAAAGTTAGTAGCACATTTTACTTTTCCCTTTGTTGCTGCCTCCACAATGGTCATGAAATCTTTGTGTAATTAGGTTCAAGATGGCTTCTCTCTATTGGACAGTGGTAGTTGCTTTTTCTGGTTCATTGCCCTTACCTGAAATCTATGGTTTTAGTATTCTTTCATTTTTAGTTTCCTAGCATGAATGCTCATTGTAAAGACCTCTTTTTTGGGTGAAGGTTCATGGACTCAATCACAAATGCAAAGTTGACATAATTGATGAATTTTTTTCCTAAAATACTTGATGAAACTTTGTATCAATTAAAATTCTGCAAGCTAAAGGATTAAAAACAGAAATCTTTAGGAAACAATTCAAGAATGGCATTTCCTAACATGTCACTTATATAAAGATATGAATGACTCCATATCTATCCATGAGGTAAAGAAAACTACTGTGGTCCTGATCCTTACATTTTTGGAGCTTGCAGGGTTTTTTTGTGTGTACTGAAATTGACAGTTCAGATTAACTTTTTCTTCCACCATTTCTGTAATTTTGGCACTGAAGTCTTTGTCCTCATTTGCTGATTTTAAATTTTTGGTTTGAGTATCTTTCTGTTGTAATTTCCATACTGCATTCATTGTTACTTGCTCATAGTGGCAGCCTTTCAGGTTGACTAACTATTGTCACACATGTATACTTTAATGTGGTGCATGACTATAGGAATCTTACTCACTCATTTGATTTAACATTTTGGTTTGTTGGTTCCATTTTCTTGCCACCCTCCTTGTTTTAGTCTCATAGGGATCCAAAGTCTAGGTGCAATTCATGCTTAATAATGAAATTTTCACTTAATTTAGCATTGTTTGAAGAAAACCCAGATTGGTTTTTTTCCTGGAATCTTCTTTATTTGGTTGTTTTACTTAATGTGGCAGTAAGTTGTCAGATTCAGCTTGCAAAAATCAAGCAAAACATAAAATTACATGATGCTTTCATGATGTTAAGATGTGAAAGAATTCCATTAACAGATTTGGGTAGATTTATTTTCCAATAATTGAAAATCAATTCCATTATTTGCTTGTTATTCAAACTCTACTCAAATTTGGGTGATGTTCTCTCTGACAGCAAAAGGTAGTCTGCATTATAAGTGGAACCAAATTTGGTTCGGGATAATGGGATATACCCATGCGGGTGGAGATGGCCGGATATGAGACTAGTCCACCTGTCGAGGTGGGTATGGACATACCCGCACGTTCCCTCTCCCGTGAGAATACAGGCGCCACAATACCCAAACATGGGTATATTCCAACAAACTCGTTCCTTAACCGGGTATTTCGGCACTTACCCGCGAACCAAACGGCCCTTGAAAGAGTTCCATTGTCACATTAGACACCCTGTAATAAAAAACATGCTCAGCCTTAAAATTTTTGTTGCTTCTCGGCACATGCATGGTTTAGATTCCCTGTTTGGAAGTTTCAAAGTGCCTATCAACTTCAAATTAGTTGCCAATCTCCATCTCTCTACAGCATTGGGGAAATTATTTAGACATGTAATAATTTCATACTTTCATTATCTCTCTAATCTAAAGAGTTTCAGATATGATCTGTATATATGTTGATTTCTACTACTTTTCTAGATTCCTAGAACTCAGCTTTAGGCTATCAATTTTGGGACCCTACTTTCAACTGTGCTGGATATCAGCATATGGTTAAATCAAGTGACAAAAAGCTTACTCTAAACAAAACCATTCATGGTGTTATGTTTTAGCTGAGCACTTTGGATGTACATAACATAACGTTGAGATATGACATGACAGCCACTTTCTATTACAAGATTTTTGTTGTTTAATTTCATTTTCAAATAAGGTTTTCAAAAGTTTTTTTATGCTACAAGGAAAACGAGGAAGATATGGGCATTTAATTGAATTGAAAAGAGTACATAAAGATAACGTGAAGGTTGAAATAGTTAATGCAAACACAGAAGGGAAATGGGTTGTTCTTTATTGATGCATGCCAATGAAGGTGTTCAAACTTCAAAAGAGCAGTCAATATATACTATATGTGTACAATACCTTCATATTTATTGCTATTTCAGAAGTATTGAATCTATTTATGTGTACAATACCCTAGAACTTTATCTGATTAATGAAATTTAGATCGTTTTCTGACCAAAAAAAGAATCTATTTATGTAGGAGAGCCCTAGCACACGCCAAGAAAGTAAAGGGTAAACATACATACAAGGAACATACTAATAAAGACCCTCAAAATAAATGCTCTCTTTCACTTTACTCATAAATAAATAAATACTTACTGAACAATGTTGATTCGAGTGAATATAGTCTGATGCCTTTTAAGTAAAATCTCGGATTAGAATCTCAAAATAGAGAAAATAGCATTAGGAGAGCCTCTGGTGTTGTTGAATCCAACGTCACTGAACTTTAACTTAATCTGAATTTAATATCCAATATGACTATCTGCCAAGAGATTTGTACTAAATGTTTGCCAATTAAGGTAGTTATGTACGGTGGAAGAGTAAAGAAAAACTGTTGAGTGGAGACAATGCTTATCTATAAAATTCTTGGTAAAAAGTTTTTGAGTATGATTTGAGTCAACTGTCTTTCAAGCCATATGCTTCACCATGAAGCTTATTTTTAAGCCATTGCCATGTGCTTTTGTTTGTCTAGTTTTTGGTTTCTTTTAATAATTGTCAATATTCACTGCAATGGGCAATCGAAATTTTGTCTAGGGGTTACACCAAATTTATTTATTTATTTATTTATTTTTTTTGAGATCAGGGGTTACAACAAATTAAACTTTTCCTAGCAGCAAAAGAAATTGTTCATAATGGGATTTGAGGAAGAGAGAACTTATTCTCTCAAGACACCAAGAAGCAATTATTATGACTATTTCAACTTTCAAGTTATCAAGTTATAATGGTAACTTGATTGTTTGAGAATTGAGAATTTTGTT